>JAHLJT010009419.1:39957896-40224997 GCA_031308135.1 Acheta domesticus | reverse complement strand
CGCTTTGTTTCCGAGATAAACGCGAAAAAACGGAAAATTTTTCGATTTCGAATTTGACCCCAATGTTATGGGTCCTAGCGTGGAATTTTATGGGAATTCAGTGGGTGAAGTCCGTTTTTCGATACCGACTTTTAGTTTTCGAGAAAATGGCGAAAAAACATGATCGTAAGTTGTGATTTCAAATAAAAGGCCCTTTTGCCCCTACGACGCTTTGTTTCCGAGGATAAACGCGAAAAACGGAAAAAATTTTTGAATTTTCGAATTTGACCCCAATGTTATGGGTCCCAGCGTGGAATTCTATGGGGAATTCACTAGTGAAGTCCGTTTTTCGATCCGACTTTTAGTTTTCGAGAAAATGGCGAAAAACATCATCGTAAGTTGTGATTTCCAAATAAAGGCCCTTTTGCCCCTACGACGCTTTGATTCCGAGATAAACGCGAAACATGGAAAATTTTTCGATTTTCGAATTTGACCCCAATGTTATGGGTCCTAGCGTGGAATTTTATGGGGAATTCAGTGGTGAAGTCCGTTTTTTCGATCCGACTTTTAGTTTTCGAGAAAATGGCGAAAAACATGATTGTAAGTATGTGATTTCAAATCAAGTCCCTTTTGCCGCTACGACGTTTGTTTCCGAGATAAACCGCGAAAAACGGAAAAATTTTTCGATTTTCGAGTTTGACCCCAATGTTATGGGTCCTAGCGTGGAATTCTATGGGGAATTCAGTGGTGAAGTCCGTTTTTTCGATCCGACTTTTAGTTTTCGAGAAAATGGCGAAAAACATGATCGTAAGTTGTGTTTTCAAATAAAGGCCCTTTTGGCGCTACGACGCTTTGTTTCCGAGATAAACGCGAAACACGGGAAAATTTTTCGATTTTACGAATTTGACCCAATGTTATGGGTCCTAGCGTGGAATTTTATGGGGAATTCAGTGGTGAAGTCCGTTTTTCGATCCGACTTTTAGTTTCGAGAAAATGGCGAAAAACATGATCGTAAGTTGTGATTTCAAATAAAGGCCCTTTTGGCGCTATGATGCTTTGTTTCCGAGATAAACACGAAAAACGGAAAAATTTTTCGATTTTCGAATTTGACCCCAATGGTTATGGGTCCTAACGTTGAATTATATAGGGAATTCAGTGGTGAATTCCGTTTTTCGATCCGACTTTTGGTTTTCGAGAAAATGGCGAAAAACATAATCGTAAGTTGTGATTTCAAATCAAGGCCCTTTTGGCGCTACGGCGCTTGGTTTCTGAGATAAACGCGAAAAACGGAAAAATTTTTCGATTTTCGAATTTGACCCCAATGTTATAGGTTCTAGCGTGGAATTTTATGGGGAATTCAGTGGGGAAGTCCGTTTTCAAACCGACTTTTAGTTTTCGAGAAAATGGCGAAAAACATGATCGTAAGTTGTGATTTCAAATCAAGGCCCTTTTGGCGCTACGACGCTTTGTTTCCGAGATAAACGCGAAAAACGGAAAAATTTTTCGATTTTCGAATTTGACCCCAATGTATGGGTCCTAGCGTGGAATTTTATGGGGAATTCAGTGGTGAAGTCCGTTTTTCGATCCGACTCTTCGTTTTCGAGAAAATGGCGAAAAACATGATCGTAAGTTGTGATTTCAAATCAAGGCCCTTTTGACGCTACGACGCTTTGTTTCCCAGATAAACGCGAAAAACGGAAAAATTTTTCGATTTTCGATTTTGACGCCGATGTTATGATTCCTAGTGTGGAATTTTATGGTGAATTCTGTGGTAAGTCCGTTTTTCGATCCGGCGAAAAACATGATCGTAAGTTGTGATTTCAAATAAAGGCCCTTTGGCGCTACGACGCTTTGTTTCCGAGATAACGCGAAAAACGGAAAATTTTTTCGATTTTCGAATTTGACCCCAATGTTATGGGTCCTAGCGTGGAATTTTATGGGGAATTCAGTGGTGAAGTTCGTTTTTTGATCCACTTTTAGTTTTCGAGAAAATGGCGAAAAACATGATCGTATGTTGTGATTTAAAATAAAGGCCCTTTTGGCGCTTCGACGCTTTGTTTCCGAGATAAACGCGAAAAACGGAAAAATTTTTCGATTTTCGAATTTGACCCCAATGTTATGGGTCCTAGCGTGGAATTTTATCGGGAATTCAGTGGTGAAGTCCGTTTTTCGATCCGACTTTTAGTTTTCGAGAAAATGGCGAAAAACATGAGCGTAAGTTGTGATTTCAAATAAAGGCCCTTTTGCCCCTACGCCGCTTTGTTTCCGAGATAAACGCGAAAAACGGAAAAAATTTTTGATTTTCGAATTTGACCCCAATGTTATGGGTCCTAGCGTGGAATTTTATGGGGAATTCAGTGGTGAAGTCCGTTTTTTCGATCCGACTTTTAGTTTTCGAGAAAATGGCGAAAAACATGATCGTAAGTTGTGATTTAAAATAAAGGCCCTTTTGGCGCTTCGACGCTTTGTTTCCGAGATAAACGCGAAAAACGGAAAAATTTTTCGATTTTCGAATTTGATCCCAATGTTATGGGTCCTAGCGTGGAATTTTATCGGGAATTCAGTGGTGAGGTCCGTTTTTCGATCCGACTTTTAGTTTTCGAGAAAATGGCGAAGAACATGAGCGTAAGTTGTGATTTCAAATAAAGGCCCTTTTGCCCCTACGCCGCTTTGTTTCCGAGATAAACGCGAAAAACGGAAAAATTTTCGATTTTCGAATTTGACCCCAATGTGATGGGTCCTAGCGTGGAATTTTGTGGATAATTCAGTGGTGAAGTCCGTTTTTTGATCCGACTTTTAGTTTTCGAGAAAATGGCGAAAAACATGATCGTAAGTTGTGATTTAAAATAAAGGCCCTTTTGGCGCTTCGACGCTTTGTTTCCGAGATAAACGCGAAAAACGGAAAAATTTTTCGATTTTCGAATTTGACCCCAATGTTATGGGTCCCAGCGTGGAATTCTATGGGGAATTCACTAGTGAAGTCCGTTTTTCGATCCGACTTTTAGTTTTCCAGAAAATGGCGAAAAACATCATCGTATATTGTGTTTTCAATTAAAGGCCCTTTTGGCGCTACGACGCTTTGTTTCCGAGATAAACGCGAAACACGGGAAAATTTTTCGATTTTCGAAATTGACCTTAATGTTATGGGTCCTCGCGTGGAATTTTATGGGGAATCCAGTGGTGAAGTCCGTTTTTCGATCCGACTCTTAGTTTTCGAGAAAATGGCGAAAAACATGATCGTAAGTTGTGATTTCAAATAAAGGCCCTTTTGGCGCTATGATGCTTTGTTTCCGAGATAAACACGAAAAACGGAAAAAATTTTCCATTTTCGAATTTGACCCCAATGTTATGGGTCCTAACGTTGAATTATATAGGGAATTCAGTGGTGAATTCCGTTTTTCGATCCGACTTTTGGTTTTCGAGAAAATGGCGAAAAACATGATCGTAAGTTGTGATTTCAAGTCAAGGCCCTTTTGGCGCTACGGCGCTTTGTTTCAGAGATAAACGCGACAAACGGAAAAATTTTTCGATTTTCGAATTTGACGCCAATGTTATAGGTCCTAGCGTGGAATTTTATGGGGAATTCAGTGGGGAAGTCCATTTTCAAACCGACTTTTAGTTTTCGAGAAAATGGCGAAAAACATGATCGTAAGTTGTGATTTCAAATCAAGGCCCTTTTGACGCTACGACGCTTTGTTTCCCAGATAAACGCGAAAAACGGAAAAATTTTTCGATTTTCGATTTTGACGCCGATGTTATGATTCCTAGTGTGGAATTTTATGGTGAATTCTGTGGTGAAGTCCGTTTTTCGATCCGGCGAAAAACATGATCGTAAGTTGTGATTTCAAATAAAGGCCCTTTGGCGCTACGACGCTTTGTTTTCGAGATAAACGCGAAAAACGGAAAATTTTTTCCATTTTCGAATTTGACCCTAATTCTATGGGTCCTAACGTGGACTTTTGTGGGGAATTCGTTGGTGAAGTCCGTTTTTCGATCCGAATTTTAATTTTCGAAAAAAGGCGAAAAACATGATCGTAAGATGTGATTTCAAATAAAGGCCGTTTTGGCGCTTCGACGCTTTGTTTCGGAGATAAACGCGAAACACGGGAAAATTTTTCGATTTACGAATTTGACCCCAATGTGATGGGTCCTAGCGTGGAATTTTATGGGGAATTCAGTGGTGAAGTCCGTTTTTTGATCTGACTTTTAGTTTTCGAGAAAATGGCGAAAAACATGATCGTAAGTTGTGATTTCAAATACAGGCCCTTTTGGCGCTACCACGCTTTGTTTCCGAGATAAACGCGGAAAAACGGAAAAATTTTTCGATTTTCGAATTTGACCCTAATTCTATGGGTCCTAACGTGGACTTTTGTGGGGAATTCGTTGGTGAAGTCCGTTTTTCGATCCGAATTTTAATTTTCGAAAAAAGGCGAAAAACATGATCGTAAGTTTTGATTTAAAATAAAGGCCCTTTTGGCGCTAAGATGCTTTGTTTCCGAGATAAACGCAAAAAACGGAAAAAATTTTCGATTTTCGAATTTGACCCCAATGTGATGGGTCCTAACGTTGAATTATATAGGGAATTCAGTGGTGAATTCCGTTTTTCGATCCGACTTTTAGTTTTCGAGAAAATGGCGAAAAACATGATCGTAAGTTGTGATTTCAAATACAGGCCCTTTTGGCGCTACCACGCTTTGTTTCCGAGATAAACGCGAAAAACGGAAAAATTTTTCGATTTTCGAATTTGACCCCAATGTTATGGGTCCTAGCGTGGAATTTTATGGGGAATTCAGTGGTGAAGTCCGTTTTTCGATCCGACTTTTAGTTTTCGAGAAAATGGCGAAAAACATGATCGTAAGTTGTGATTTCAAATAAAGGCCCATTTGGCGCTAAGATGCTTTGTTTCCGAGATCAACGCGAAAAACGGAAAAATTTTTCGATTTTCGAATTTGACCCCAATGTTATGGGTCCTAACGTTGAATTATATAGGGAATTCAGTGGTGAATTCCGTTTTTCGATCCGACTTTTAGTTTTCGAGAAAATGGCGAAAAACATGATCGTAAGTTGTGATGTCAAATCAAGGCCCTTTTGCCGCTACGACGCTTTGTATCCGAGATAATCGCGAAAAACGGAAAAATTTTTCGATATTCGAATTTGACCCCAATGTTATGGGTCCTAGCGTGGAATTTTATGGGGATATCACTGGTGAAGTCCGTTTTTCGATCCGACTTTTAGTTTTCGAGAAAATGGCGAAAAACATGATCGTAAGTTGTTATTTCAAATCAAGGCCCTTTTGGCGCTAAGACGCTTTGTTTCCGAGATAAACGCGAAAAACGGAAAATTTTTTTCGATTTTCGAGTTTGACCCCAATGTTATGGGTCCTACCGTGGAATTTTATGGGGAATTCAGGGGTGAAGTCCGTTTTTTGATCCGACTTTTAGTTTTCGAGAAAATGGCGAAAAACATGATCGTAAGTTGTGATTTCAAATAAAGGCCCTTTTGCCTCTACGTCGCATTGTTTCCGAGATAAACGCGAAAAACGGAAAAATTTTTCGATTTTCGAATTTGACCCCAATGTTATGGGTCCTAACGTTGAATTATATAGGGAATTCAGTGGTGAATTCCGTTTTTCGATCCGACTTTTAGTTTTCGAGAAAATGGCGAAAAACATGATCGTAAGTTGTGATGTCAAATCAAGGCCCTTTTGGCGCTACGACGCTTTGTTTCCGAGATAAACGCAAAAAACCGAAATTTTTTTTCGATTTTCGAATTTGACCTCAATGTTATGGGTCCTAGCGTGGAATTTTATGGGGAATTCAGTGGGGAAGTCCGTTTTTCGATCCGAATTTTAGTTTTCGAGAAAGTGGCGAAAAACATGATCGTAAGTTGTGATTTCAAATAAAGGCCCTTTTGGCGCTACGACGCTTTGTTTCCGAGATAAACGCGAAAATCGGGAAAAATTTTCAATTTTCGAATTTAACCCCAATGTGTTGGGTCCTAGCGTGGAATTTTATGGGGAATTCAGTGGTGAAGTCCGTTTTTCGATTCGACTTTTAGTTTTCGAGAAAATGGCGAAAAACATGATCGTAAGTTGTGATTTCAAATAAAGGCCCTTTTGGCGCTACCACGCTTTGTTTCCGAGATAAACGCGAAAAACGAAAAATTTTTCGATTTTCGAATTTGACCCCAATGCTATGGGTCCTAACGTTGAATTATATAGGGAATTCAGTGGTGAATTCCGTTTTTCGATCCGACTTTTAGTTTTCGAGAAAATGGCGAAAAACATGATCGTAAGTTGTGATGTCAAATCAAGGCCCTTTTGGCGCTACGACGCTTTGTTTCCGAGATAAACGCAAAAAAACCGAAATTTTTTTTCGATTTTCGAATTTGACCTCAATGTTATGGGTCCTAGCGTGGAATTTTATGGGGAATTCAGTGGGGAAGTCCGTTTTTCGATCCGACTTTTAGTTTTCGAGAAAATGGCGAAAAACATGATCGTAAGTTGTGATTTCAAATAAAGGCCCTTTTGGCGCTACGACGCTTTGTTTCCGAGATAAACGCGAAAATCGGAAAAAATTTTCAATTTTCGAATTTGACCCCAATGTGTTGGGTCCTAGCGTGGAATTTTATGGGGAATTCAGTGGTGAAGTCCGTTTTTCGATTCGACTTTTAGTTTTCGAGAAAATGGCGAAAAACATGATCGTAAGTTGTGATTTCAAATAAAGGCCCTTTTGGCGCTACGACGTTTGTTTCCGAGGTAAACGCGAAAAACGGAAAAATTTTTCGATTTTCGAGTTTGACCCCAATGTTATGGGTCCTAGCGTGGAATTTTATGGGGAATTTAGTGGTGAAGTCCGTTTTTTGATCCGACTTTTAGTTTTTGAGAAAATGGCGAAAAACATGATCGTAAGTTGTGATTTCAAATCAAGGCCCTTTTGCCCCTACGACGCATTGTTTCCGAGATAAACGCGAAAAAACGGAGAAAATTTTCGATTTTCGAATTTGAACCCAATGTTATGGGTCCTAGCGTGGAATTTTATGGGGAATTCAGTGGTGAAGTCCGTTTTTTGATCCGACTTTCAGTTTTCGAGGAAATGGCGAAAAACATGATCGTAAGTTGTGATTTAAAATAAAGGCCCTTTTGGCGCTTCGACGCTTTGGTTCCGAGATAAACGCGAAAAACGGAAAAATTTTTCGATTTTCGAATTTGACCCCAATGTTATGGGTCCTAGCGTGGAATTTTATCGGGAATTCAGTGGTGAAGTCCGTTTTTCGATCCGACTTTTAGTTTTCGAGAAAATGGCGAAAAACATGAGCGTAAGTTGTGATTTCAAATAAAGGCCCTTTTGCCCCTACGACGCTTTGTTTCCGAGATAAACGCGAAAAACGGAAAAAATTTTTGATTTTCGAATTTGACCCCAAGTTATGGGTCCCAGCGTGGAATTCTATGGGAATTCACTAGTGAAGTCCGTTTTTCGATCCGACTTTTAGTTTTCGAGAAAATGGCGAAAAACATAATCGTAAGTTGTGATTTCAAATGAGGGCCCTTTTGCCTTTACGACGCTTTGATTCCGAGATTACGCGAAAAACGGAAAAATTTTTCGATTTTCGAATTTGACCCCAATGTTATGGGTCCTAGCATGGAATTTTATGGGGAATTCAGTGGAGAAGTCAGTTTTTCGATCCGACTTTTAGTTTTCGAAAAAATGGCGAAAAACATGATCGTAAGTTGAGATTTCAAATAAAGGCCCTTTTGCCCCTACGACGCTTTGTTTCCGAGATAAACGCGAAAAACGGAAAAATTTTTCGATTTTCGAATTTGACCCCAATGTTATGGGTCCTAGCGTGGAATTTTATGGGGAATTCAGTGGTGAAGTCCGTTTTTCGATCCGACTTTTAGTTTTCGAGAAAATGGCGAAAAACATGATCGTAAGTTGTGATTTCAAATCAAGGCCCTTTTGGCGCTACGACGCTTTGTTTCCGAGATAAACGCGAAAAACGGAAAAATTTTTCGATTTTCGAGTTTGACCCCAATGTTATGGGTCCTAGCGTGGAATTTTATGGGGAATTCAGTGGTGAAGTCCGTTTTTCGATCCGACTTTTAGTTTTCGAGAAAATGGCGAAAAACATGATCGTAAGTTGTGATTTCAAATAAAGGCCCTTTTGGCGCTATGATGCTTTGTTTCCGAGATAAACACGAAAAACGGAAAAATTTTCAATTTTCGAATTTGACCCCAATGTTATGGGTCCTAGCGTGGATTTCTATGGGGAATTCACTAGTGAAGTCCGTTTGTCGATCCGACTTTTCGTTTTCGAGAAAATGGCGAAAAACATGATCGTAAGTTGTGATTTCAAATAAAGGCCCTTTTACCCCTACGACGCTTTGTTTCCGAGATAAACGCAAAAAACGGAAAAAAATTTTCGATTTTCGAATTTGACCCCAATGTTATGGGTCATAGCGTGGAATTCTATGGGGAATTCACTAGTGAAGTCCGTTTTTCGATCCGAATTTTAGTTTTCGAAAAAATGGCGAAAAACATGATCGGAAGTTGTTATTTCAAATAAAGGCCCTTTTGGCGCTACGACGCTTTGTTTCCGAGATAAACGCGAAAAACGGAGAAAATTTTCGATTTTCGAATTTGACCCCAATGTGTTGGGGCCTAGCGTGGAATTTTATGGGGAATTCAGTGGTGAATTCCGTTTTTCGATCCGACTTTTAGTTTTCGAGAAAATGGCGAAAAACATGATCGTAAGTTGTGATTTCAAATCATGGCCCTTTTGGCGCTACCACGCTTTGTTTCCGAGAAAAACGCGAAAAAGGGAAAAATTTTTCGATTTTCGAGTTTGACCCCAATGTTATGGGTCCTAGCGTGGAATTTGATGGGGAATTCAGTGGTGAAGTCCGTTTTTTGATCCGACTTTTAGTTTTCGAGGAAATGGCGAAAAACATGATCGTAAGTTGTGATTTCAAATAAAGGCCCTTTTGGCGCTTCGACGCTTTGTTTCCGAGATAAACGCGAAAAACGGAAACATTTTTCGATTTTCGAATTTGCCCCCAATGTTATGGGTCCTAGCGTGGAATTTTATGGGGAATTCAGTGGTGAAGTCCGTTTTTTGATCCGACTTTTAGTTTTCGAGAAAATGGCGAAAAACATGATCGTAAGTTGTGATTTCAAGTAAAGGCCCTTTTGCCCCTACGACGCTTTGTTTCCGAGATAAACGCGAAAAACGGAAAAAATTTTTGATTTTCGAATTTGACCCCAATGTTATGGGTCCTAGCGTGGAATTCTATGGGGAATTCACTAGTGAAGTCCGTTTTTCGATCCGACTTTTAGTTTTCGAGAAAATGGCGAAAAACATGATTGTAAGTTGTGATTTCAAATAAATGCCCTTTTGGCGCTACGACGTTTTGTTTCCGAGATAAACGCGAAAAACGGAAAAATTTTTCGATTTTCGAGTTTGACCCCAATGTTATGGGTCCTAGCGTGGAATTTTATGGGGAATTCAGTGGTGAAGTCCGTTTTTTGATCCGACTTTTAGTTTTCGAGAAAATGGCGAAAAACATGATCGTAAGTTGTGATTTCAAATAAAGGCCGTTTTGGCGCTACGACGCTTTGTTTCCGAGATAAACGCGAAAAATGGAAAAAAAGTTTCAATTTTCGAATTTGACCCTAATGTTATGGGTCCTAGCGTGGAATTTTATGGGGAATTCAGTGGTTAAGTCCGTTTTTCGATCCGACTTTTAGTTTTCGAGAAAATGGCGAAAAACATGATCGTAAGTTGTGATTTCAAATCAAGGCCCTTTTGGCGCTACGACGCTTTGTTTCCGAGATAAACGCGAAAAACGGAAAAAAATTTTGATTTTCGAATTTTACCCCAATATTATGGGTCCTAGCGTGGATTTCTATGGGGAATTCACTAGTGAAGTCCGTTTTTCGATCCGACTTTTCGTTTTCGAGAAAATGGCGAAAAACATGATCGTAAGTTGTGATTTCAAATAAAGGCCCTTTTGGCGCTACGACGCTTTGTTTCCGAGATAAACGCCAAAAACGGAAAAATTTTTCGATTTTCGAATTTGACCCCAATGTTATGGGTCCTAGCGTGGAATTTAATGGGGAATTCAGTGGTGAATTCCGTTTTTCGATCCGACTTTAAGTTTTCGAGAAAATGGCGAAAAACATGATCGTAAGTTGTGATTTCAAATAAAGGCCCTTTTGGCGCTACGACGCTTTGTTTCCGAGATAAACGCGAAAAACGGAAAAATTTTTCGATTTTCGAATTTGACCCCAATGTTATGGGTCCTAGCGTGGAATTTTATGGGGAATTCAGTGGTGAAGTACGTTTTTCGATCCGACTTTTAGTTTTCGAGAAAATGGCGAAAAACATGATCGTAAGTTGTGATTTCAAATAAAGGCCCTTTTGGCGCTACCACGCTTTGTTTCCGAGATAAACGCGAAAAACGGAAAAATTTTTCGATTTTCGAATTTGACCCCAATGTTATGGGTCCTAGCGTTGAATTATATAGGGAATTCAGTGGTGAATTCCGTTTTTCGATCCGACTTTTCGTTTTCGAGAAAATGGCGAAAAACATGATCGTAAGTTGTGATTTCAAATAAAGGCCCTTTTGGCGCTACGACGCTTTGTTTCCGAGATAAACGCGAAAAACGGAAAAATTTTTCGATTTTCGAATTTGACCCCAATGTTATGGGTCCTAGCGTTGAATTATATAGGGAATTCAGTGGTGAATTCCGTTTTTCGATCCGACTTTTCGTTTTCGAGAAAATGGCGAAAAACATGATCGTAAGTTGTGATTTCAAATCAAGGCCCTTTTGGCGCTACGACGCTTTGTTTCCGAGATAAACGCGAAAACGGAAAAATTTTTCGATTTTCGAATTTGACCCAAATGTTATGGGTCCTAGCGTGGAATTTTATGGGGAATTCAGTGGTGAAGTCCGTTTTTTCGATCCGACTTTTAGTTTTCGAGAAAATGGCGAAAAACATGATCGTAAGTTGTGATTTCAAATCAAGGCCCTTTTGGCGCTACGACGCTTTGTTTCCGAGATAAACGCAAAAAACGGAAATTTTTTTGTCGATTTTCGAATTTGACCTCAATGTTATGGGTCCTAGCGTGGAATTTTATGGGGAATTCACTAGTGAAGCCGGTTTTTCGTTCCGACTTTTAGTTTTCGAGAAAATGGCGAAAAACATGATCGTAAGTTGTGATTTCAAATAAAGTCCCTTTTGGCGCTACGACGCTTTGTTTCCGAGATAAAAGCGAAAAACGGAAAAATGTTTCGATTTTCGAATTTGTCTCTAATGTTATGCGTCCTAGCACGGAATTTTATGGCGAATTCACTGGTGAAGTCCGTTTTTTCGATGCGACTTTTAGTTTTCGAGAAAATGGGCAAACCATCCAGTTCATTTCCCTTAGCTAAAAATGGGATAAAAAATATTGTACTCTCTTTTGTGTTGAGGGATTGATATTGTTTTTTAGTAACATCATAATTAGCGATGTAGATCATTTAAAAAAATAAAATACAATAAATTAAAAATTATAAATGTGTTACTTATTCCATCATAGTCCACAGCGCTCCATGCCTCTTCAATTCATATATATCGCATCCTCAAAAACTGACAATAAGTTAGTCTTTTTTTTCAACTAAAATAATTCTAGGAATAATTTATATGGCAAAATAACGTTTGCCGGGTCAGCTAGTTATTTTAAAATAGTTTTAATCGGTCTATTATACTGCAATTACTTTGTGTACAGATTTGGAAAATGTTTGTTTGAATTCTACACGTGCCCTCAAATAAAGCCTTGTTTCATTTGCCGCATTTATTGCGAACGTCTAATACTACTAGAGCACAGTGTTTTACTCTTGATGTATAACCCGATCAAACGAAGTGTAGAACTCAAGAGGGAACGGCGCATCTGAGTACTAATAACAGCGACAGTGGCGTCGAGCTTTAGCGCCGGGGCTGCATAGTCTGGTGCACTCATGCTCTGTTCCAAAGTAATGAAGCATTTTTGCATTACATAGTAAGTAATGCTAATTAATCAGCCCAATTAGTTGGTTCACTCATTCACGGTTTGAAACAAATCTCCATTACGTTGTACTGAATCTGGAAGTTAGACAAAAAAAATCCTGGATGATTTTCTTTAAATCGAAAAATATAAAGTATTCTTGTTGTAGAGTTTGTTGTGTAGAATGACTGAAATATATGATTACTTTTAGGGACTCAAAATACTTCCGTTCTTTATATGATAATCAGTATTTTTTAATTCAATTATCGAACGCGTCGGGATTTTTTTTGTTGTTTTAAATGAACTGACACGGGTACTTTGAGACCTAAGATGTACTTTGAGTACACTGTCAGAAATTACATTAAATTTAATGTATTGCAGTACATTAAATTTAATGTGCAGTGTACGTTAAAACGATTTTAACGTGTTTGTGCATTAAATTTAATGTTAAAATTAAAATCAGTGTAGGTTTTAGAAATATTTTCTTCGGCTATTTGAACTTACGTATAATAAATTTAAAATATATTTTCAACATGTATACAAAAAATATAAATGTTTAAAATTCGTATTTACATTCAAATGAGTAACAAATAAAATTGTAAAAATGTTTATAATAAAATTGTAGCGATTTACATAGTACGGTCATTCTTTAGTTAACAATTTTTTCAAATTCTCCGGAAATGTTTAAATTTTTTCAAAGAATTGTCACTGTAACAATGTCAGAATTTAGTATTCTTTACGGCTACGAAACATATTTCCGAGCGTAAACGCGTCCAAAACAAGTGAAGACATACTGACAGTTATATATAATATACATAATTCTGTAGACTTAATACATATTTAATATATATTACGTCTAAAGAAATATGTTCCGTAGACGTAAAGGATATATTATACATTTCATAGCGGTTCTTCTCAAGCAAGTGGATGTCGCAATAGCTCAGTGGGTTCGAATCCCACTGATCCCACGATGTCTCAATAGCTCCGGGTTCGAATCCCGGTCGAGGTGACAATTCGTTGAACAAATTTAAATATTAAAATACATTTGTTACTCAGTACCAAGCCCAGAACTTAGTATTCTTCACATCTGCGGGACATATTTCCGAGCGTATACGCGTTCAAAAATGTGACAATTGCGTAAATCCCAACGGGCAATTCATCAGGCCTAAGAACATGTTCAAAGAACTGATTGTCTCCATAGGATTAGGATAGTCGTTAGAGCAACTGGGCGTAAACCAGGAGACACGGGTTTGAATCCCGGTCGGGGTGACAATTCTTTGAACAAACAAACAAGCAAGACAAACAGCGTTATACCTGGCGGCGTCGATGGTGCAATAGGCATTAATTACATATGTAATTATATGTGCAAATTACACCTGTATTACATGTGTGCCTACGCGACACATGTAATGCAGGGTCAACGCTGAGGATGAGCCACTTCCTTCCGAGTGATCGAACCACATATACTTTATAGTTTAAACAGCGGCGTCCGGACGATACAATCTCTTGCGGCCTGTGTCATGCATTGCCCCATTGGCGTCATAGCTCTCGTCACTGCTTGTGGTGTCTTCTGAGTTACGTGGTTCCCGCGGCCACCGCTAGATCGCATAACATACACTCCTGGTGAAATTTCTTAGAATCTTGTGAATGTATCCGAAAACAAATCATCAGTTTCCCACCAGAAGATCATGAGGTGTCGAATTACTTCTCATTGGTCTCCTTTGGAGGAGGGAACCGTGAGTGACATACGGATGGATGCAGGTCTTTCGAATTCTGTAAAAAGATTATTATCGCTCGACGGTTTGATTAAATTCGTTTTCTAAACAAGAACAGTCAATTATACATTAATAATGAAGCATATTTTATGGTGTATTTACACTGACAAGTGATTGCGGTGCTCTTTACAACGACGAGCACAAGATGGAGCAAGACTTTGCTCCAGTTTGTAGCGATATTTGTATTCTGGAATGCAGTTTCGGAGCCGTTTACCTTGAAGGCGCACAAGTCACAACTTGGCCTGGCGTCATGTACAATGGCTGAAAGGCTCCGCTTTTGTATTTACTAATTACATAACACTAATCAGGGTTCCTGAAAGTAGCCCAGCATCGGAGTACTTGGAAAAGAAGCGTAGGGTAATGTTGTTCGCAGCTTGCTTCTTCGCTAGAAAAGCATTCTCGGAATTTCATCTTAATCTATATTATCATTTAGGTTATGTGATTATGGATATTCCATAATTCTCGTATATATTCGGATGGATAGATGATTACGGATAGTGAAAAACCAATTATTTTTTAAAAAATGTCTATATTAATACATTCGTTATTTATGTATCTAGGGCGTTAGATGTTTTTGCCCCGAGGGCGACTTCCAATCCCGAGGGCCTGAGGGGAAACAATACCTAGTAACGTTCTAGTGTATACAAAACTTCATGGTTTACTAGTTCGTTGCTGAATCAAACGAGAATTCGAAACATTTTATAATTTTTCTTGCATCGTAATCGTCATTTGTCAATATTTCATACTCAACTCAATATTTCATAACTTAAAAAAATAACATTTCGAGGATGTTATCCGATGTGCATTGTAAATATCTTATTATTACGAGTATTACTGCTACTCAAGAATCACATTTGTTATGTCTAAAAAACGGTAATAAGTAGCAGTGAAAAAAGAGTGACCGTGGCAATTCACGTGAACATTCCAAAATTAAGATGTTTATATCAATTAAGAAAAATAATGTTTATAACGAGTTATTTTACTTATTTGAGCATTATACCATTTATTTATTGTATTTGCTACCATCGTAACTTTAATGAATCGAATTCATAAAAATGTTGTATGTGTGTATTGGTAGAGCGGGCCATACAGTAACCAAAAGGCCCGAGGGCATAAAGAACCAGAAAGACCCGCAAGGGTTCTAACAATACTGTAACGTGTTTAGTTTCAGGCCCGCTAAAACATAGCAATGAACTAGTAAACCATAAATATTTATTTAATATGCTATCCAATTATGTAGTAAGTTTTGTAAGCTGTTCTTGATTTGAGAACAAATTAATAGCACTCGTCATACATCAGTTTGATAATTTATTGCATAGAAACTATCCTGATTTCTAATGACTTAAGATACTCTTTATTATAATTGAATAAGTTGCTACTTATTCTTGTTTAGGAACACCTTTAGTAAGTAAGCAGTGGGATGATAAATCTGTAGTAGTTTATGTCAAGTGGTCTTTTTTGCCTTTTTATCCATTGCGTTTTCAAGAACAATGCACACAATATTAATAGTGATACTCGTAGAGTATAGAATTTACTTTGTAGAGTTTATAATTAAATTATAAATTAATTAAATCAAGCAAAAACATTGCATTAAAAATGTATATCCCCGATTAATTTATGTTTTCCCTCTTACATAATTTCCTGTTTACTTTTATACGTTAATGAAACCGGCCTGAAAGAATATAAGGAAAAGCTTCGCTTCGTTACGTTACGTTAATCTTCGCTTGCTACGTTAATGTAAGTGCCACAGGCAAGGGATTTTTGTTGGTGAGAGCATAACATTTTGCATTATTATTATTATTATTATTAGTAGTAGTAGTAGTAGTAGTAGTAGTAGTAGTAGTAGTAGTAGTAGTAGTAGTAGTAGTAGTAGTAGTAGTAGTAGTAGTAGTATAAAGTTATGTAACACTGTTAAAAATCGACTTTGAAATATAACGGATACACATGTTTTGGGACCCGTTATACCGAAAAGGTGATTTGGCTTACACATTTTCGGACACACCTCATAGGCAAGCCAACGACTTTTCAATACCTACCAATTGTCACTGAAATTAAAAATATTAATAGAATACATTTCGTTAATTTTGCCGTATTTTTGTTTTTTATATAATCAATAGTAAAATATCCATTTGTAAAAATAATCAAATGCTTAAATTGAAGATTATATTATAATTTCTGTAAATTTCAATATGCTATTGGAACAGAACGTGAGTTTGCATAAATAAAAGAGTAATAAATGTAATAAATTATAAAAGGATTACCTGGCTATGGGTACATACGAACTCTAGTCATGTTCTGATAAGAAAGGTTAGCATAGAATCCGAATCTTTAATGAACCAAATGACATGAGGCATTGTGATTTAAATGCTATCAGCAAAAACGTGAGTGTCAATAGCTGTTAATCCAAAAGCGATCCTGGTGTGGCTTCTTTTATTTTCTTGTTGTTGTTTATTATAGTCGCATCAACCCAAGGTTCTTAGCGTCTTTTCAGAATTTTACATGAAGGTTCGATATTTGATTTTTACATTAGTTATATGGACAATACAGTGTTTACAATAACAAGGAAATTATTTTAATAATACAAAAACTTGACAGCCAATCATGGTTGGTATGGTGTGGCTTTATTTTAACATCAGTTTTCATTCTGATTTCTTTTGTTTTTCAGGGATCCCCTCGTCGATTTTGTGTAATTCCAGGATTCTGCGGAACACAGTTTGGGAACCGCTGGCCGAGGAGTTCCTGCCAAACGGAGGACTGGAGGAGGCGAGCAGAGCTTGTCGAAGGGCGACGCAGGGCGGCGCGGCAGGGGGTGGAGCGGTAGGACGCCGGTGGAGGGTGAGGAGAGCGAGGACGGCGGTGGAGGGTGAGGAGGGCGGTGGAGGGCGAGGACGGCGGTGGAGGGTGAGGAGGGCGGTGGAGGGTGAGGAGAGCGGCGGAGGGCGCGACGTCAGGCAGCGGGGACTCAGTGCTATCGGAAATTAAATATACAGTCGGTCTCTCTTCGCCTCAAACCGTACTTGGCGGGTTTCTAAAGAGCTACGAGCGCGACTCATCAGACCTTGTGAGGCCTCGCGAAAGGAGGGGGGACGGGGCAACAAGGGGGGAGGGGAGGGGAGGGGAGGGGACGGCACGACGCCGGGGCGGCGAGGGTGAGGGCTGGGGCGACGCGCCCTTCACTGGGCCCAAATGACCCAACAGCCCAACTGGCGTATTCGCCGTGATTTTTCATTTAAGGATTTTGACCAATATGCAATTTTGACAACTTTGAACAGGAGTTGGTAAGATAAACTTCCTGTTATCTCCTTACTAATTGTGAGCATTTAATGCATAATCAATCCAATTTCCAATATATTTTCGATATAATCAAATAATAATTGTTGTCCTTATTTTAACTTTAGCAAACCCATTGACACATACCATAGAAAAGTTTAATCAATCAAAATTTTAAGAAATTTTATAAAATATGGGGTTCTATGTAGTTAACTGATCACTTAATTTTAATAATCTTCATCTAGGAAGTTTTTAATTAAAATGTTTTTGTAACTTGCAAAAACATTAAAAACCATATCCTGCATAAAATTAAATTTCGTCCCGAGAAATCGAAGGGGTTAATTCTGGGCCACCATAGACTTCGCTCAAAATATTGTTAGAGCTAGTCCGTTCGTGAATTGCTGGGTGTCGATCTGATATTTGGGCATGCCTACTACTTGTGATTACTAAGCTGCGGATTTTTGCTAATTTGCCTATTTTTTTCCTTCCATGGAAAATGCAATCTTTTAGGTTACTTATTCATTTTGAGTCATTAGGAGTGTTTTAAGCGAATTTTATAGTGCCTATAAATGCCTATTTCACTAATAAATGCCTATTTTGTGTTTAAGAGCCTAAATGTTGACTCGTACTTTCGTATTCATTGATCAAAATGCAAACAAATCCTTAATAAAAAATTAATCAACTATACGTTTTTTTCATTTTTATCCCGCAGAGTACTGAGAAATCGAACAACTATCGATAAATCTCTATTGCGTTTTTTGCCACCAGAGCGCGGGTATTTCGTATTACGAATTCTTTAAATTACTTGGATTTATTTAGAGGCGCGTTTGAAGTACTCCCGGTGTTGACGGTTTCATCCAATCGGGAGCTTGAATGGCACCATAGTGGCGCTACTGTAGTGACATAAAGGCTTCCGATTGGATCAGAGCTCATCACGTTTTCGCTCCGTAGCGCCAAGACCGATTGCTCCCGGCTCTCAGCGGGCGGCTGGGGCCGAACGGGAGCACTATACTTCCGGTTTTTTCTACTCTTCTAACGTGGCCGATGACATTAGGAAATTATTAGACCACTTGCTTTATAAAATGAATCTTTTTCATTAATTCGCGACTTTCTTTCTCAACGGAGCTCATGGCCTCAGAATATGCTTACCACTTTTAAAAAGATTCATTTTATTACGCAGGAGGTGTAATAATGTCCTAATGCCACCGGCCAGGTTAGAAAAAACGAAGTATATGAGAAATTCATGTGTCAAACGCCAAAGTATGATAAATTCATCGGTCAGTGCACTGTCGTTTCTCGCTCCGGACTGAGGTGCATTCGTCCATAGACACCCGTGGAAGTTCACAAGAGCAAAAACCAAAACGGCCATAATCATTGTCTGCGGATAGTTATAGCCGCTTCCACTGACGTTGGATAACAATAATTAAATAATTCGGTGAAGGAAATAATTTCAGCGAATACCCTTGAGAAAGGTTGCGATAGTAACAATTACTGAAAGTTGAACCGACATAAATAATATGTCTTTGTCTAAAAGTTGTAACTCAAACTATTTAAAAAAGTACATACAAAGATTTCACGTACTATTAATTCTTTCTAGATTTTTTAAATATTTTTTCTCACATAATGCGTTCAATATTTTGGCACAAATGATGGAGCGCAATGTATCCTCAGTACACTTGCCAAGTTCTGCTCTGTGAGAGCTCCTCAGTCTCGATTTAAAAATTTTCATACGAGAACCAAAATTGCTCACAAACATACATAGACCCAAAAATATTTAACATTTGGGCAGCGTGCTAGTGGAGCTTAGGAAACTGTCTCTGGGGAGAGTTTTTGTAAAAATGAAGTAAATCTTCCTTGTGCTGGAATTTGTGCTTCAAATCCGTATCATTTTGAAGATCTAAGATTTCCAGCTGTAAATCATGATTTACGCTGACAACATTCACGCCAAATGGCAAAGCAAAAACATTGATCTCTGATTCTATATAAGAAATTTCATTAAATCTATTTTCAAATTGGTTTTGCAACATGCTACTGTTGATCAAGTGCTATTCTTGTCAGAAGCACTGAGTGGGAGTGAAATTGGCCATTGTTGAAAAAAACCATTGTGTTGGTCTTTAGCAGAGATTGGGGCAATGGAGTATTGCCTAATAACTTGTGAGGTAGAAAGAAGTTTCTTCCATTATAAAAACATTCTGGCAGATAACCGACATCAGTTCTCGGTAGAAAATTTACAGAAATTTACTGTCATCCTTATGAATGTTAATTTAATTACTTGTATGTTGTATTACTATGTGATTAATAAATTTAAAGTGTCATTTTAAGTGCCTATTTCTGAATTTTAAATGCCTATTTTGCCTCCCTATTTCTACTGTTTTTAGCGCCTATGAATCCGCAGTTAGTGATTACGTATGTGACTCTCTCGTCTACAACTACAGTTTAACAAAAAGGAAATGGTTCCCCATTTTTGTTCAGTATTCTGTGGGTGATTAATACTGGGACATGCGTATGTGGGTGATAGAATCTGACCACCCAAGCATGCTACCGAATGGGAGGACCTACAAGAGCTAAATCATCAAAAATGAAAAAGAGTTCAAAAGGATCTCATTTGGTAAAATATTGTTTCAATAAACATACACGTAACTAGAACCCCATTTCCCAGCATTTTCCCCCACATGTGCCCCGCATGTTCTTCGCATGTTACCCCGCATGTTCCCGGAACGACCTCTGCATGTTTCACGCAAATTGCTCACGTTTTCCCTCCTGTTCCCGGCAGTTACCATACATGCTTTCCCGCAATTTCTTCGCATGTTTACCGCATGTACCCCAAATGTTTTTCCGCATCTTCCTCACACAATACCCTATACATAGAACAGCAGAAGCCCCAAAATTTTAATAGAAGGCTCCAACATTTTTCGCAAAAATTGCAATCTTCAAAAAACATAACTTTTTAAAACATATTTTGTATTTAGCATTTGGTCAAACTAGCGTCTATTTTTGCCCCGAGCAAATATAACTTTATTTAGTAATGGAAATGCAAATTGCCTTTCCAATACTAATTAAATTACATTTTGTCTTTTCTCGCCTCGACAACAGTGTAGAAGTTACTACTTGACCGCACTGATATTACTTTCCGCATCAAAATAATAATTACGTATACATAAATAAATGAATATTGAAATAAAATCTATTTACATTGGGTATTGAAAAACACTTTACAGGTAAAAATAAGGCAAATATTATTACTTTCTTGAAGACAGGCAGCAGTTTACAAATTATTTTAAATATTAATAATTAGACGGAGCCGTCTGTACGGAGTTTGACTAGTCGTCAAAAATTCCTCGGAAGCTCAATTAGTGAATTGTTTCAATATTTTTTTCAACTAAACAATGATATCCAAGGCCTATTATTCCTCCTTGATCAAATCAGAGCTTTCTATATTCTCCCTTAAAATGCAGCGATACCGCTAATGAAATCCTGTTCCTTATTCCAGAATACACAAAATGGAAACTACAATGAAGTAAAACGTGTTCCGACGGTCACGACGGTGTTCGGTCGGAAGTGTTTCATTACCTAAAGAAGACAGAGGAAGCAAACTATGCTGGAGCCTAAACTTAACATCCCCCATTGTTGTGCTAAACATACAGTCTATTATGCAAATCTCAAAAACAGGATATTGCATTAAATTGCTAATGAAAATTATAATAAAACATTATGAAACGATGATGTTATGATGGTGATTAATACACGACGGTGATATTACAATTATTTAAGTTAAACTTTAAATTGCATCGTTTCGTGAGAGTTGACATGCAGGATTCAACCAAGGCCATCTAGAGAACTACCCTGCCCCACCGCACGTGTCTTTGGTTTACCAGTCCGTTTGCGAGAGAATACAAAAGTTGCGGCAATAATTCCGAGGTCTATTGCGCCCATTGATCCTACAAACTTTCCTTTTAACGTGAATTACGTTCCAGATATTCTCGATATTGTGATAACAAATTTAAACTTTGCACTCCATTCGTATTCTATCTGGAAAGTAGATTCTGATCATAACCCAGTGATTACAACTTCCAAATTAATCACTTCTTTGCGTAATTCTCCACCGCATTTATCTACTCACAAAATAAATTGGCACACATTTCAAAATCGGTTATCATCGCTCCTTCCTCCGTTGTCGAATCTAAAAACTCCAGCAGAAATCGACCAAGGCACACTTTTGTTTACTAATACCATCACAAATTCAATTGATTATTCATCTCATTCGCTAACTGCTACTCGCAGAGGGCTTTCAAAATATCCGCTACCTGAGCAATTACTTAATTTAATATCACAAAAGAACAAAATCAGACATTTATGGGCAAAACATTGTCTATCTCATTTGAAATCTGCATTAAACCATCTAACAAAATTGATACGAAACGCTCTTACGATGTTCCAAATGGAAAGCTGCAAAAAGTATGTTTCTTAATCCGCAAGATTTATCTCTTTGGAAAGCAACACGTCGATTGCTAGGTCAGTCAACCCATATTCCGCCATTAAAAAGTAATAACAAAATTGCACAGTCGATTTCTGAATAAAGCTGAACTATTAGCAGATTATTTTGAAACTACTTTCACCGAGCATGCTGTAAACGCATGTATTACACTGCACAATTACACATTTATAGGTCAATTACACAAATTATAGGACAGTGCACAATAACACATTTTGTGAAGTCACAAAATTTAAATGTACCAAATCGAATTTCTTTTATATCACCCAACGAAATATTTGAACTAATAAAAAAACTACCAAACAAAAAGTCACCAGGCCACGACAGAATTACTGCAAAAATCTTAAAGTATCTGTCCAGACATGGTCTTGCTTACCTAAACAATATATTTAACTCGATATTGCGACTAGGATATTATCCTAATTCTTGGAAACACTCTATTCCGAAGCCTCAAAAAAATTTAAATCTTTCTTCAAATTACAGACCAATCAGTTTAATTCCAATTTTGTCAAAAATATTCGAAAAACTTGTATTAAAAAGACTAAAAAAATCATTGTCGATACTAACGTGCTTCCTTCTTTCCAGCTTCAGAGAATTCCACTCAACAACTCATCAGTTATTAAGATTAACAGAACAAATTCATTTTTCATTTCAATCGGGTTTTCGCTTACTTGCAGTTTTCTTAGACGTCGCCCAGGCGTTTTATCGAGTGTGGCATGATGGATTAAAATTCAAATTAAGAAAAATTGGAATACCATTATATCTTTATAACATCTTATCAAGTTTCCTACTGAATCGCACTTTCTATGTAAGTATTAACTCTTTCATTTCTGCACCTCGGGCTGTTCTTGCTGGTCTTCCACAAGGATCCCCGTTATCTCCTTTCTCCTATTAACTTGTACGTCGCAGATATTCCTAATAGTAATACAGTTAATATAGCTCTCTTTGCAGATGATACTTTACTCTTTTTATGCAAACCGAAATCTAAACACAGCATGTCGTGTAATTCAATGTCACCTAAAAACACAAAAATTACTCAAAATTATGGAAAATTAAAATCAACCCCAACAAATCAATCGCCAAAGTATTTACTTTAAGGTATCCTGTCTTTCCTCGCCCTTTGGCCGTAGATTCTTCTATCATTCCTTGGTCTCCTCTGAACTCATCTATTCGTTATCTCGGCGTTCTGATGGACACAAGACGAAATTGGCAGTCACATCTCGTCCAAAGTAGGTAGGTGAAGCCAATAGAAGGTTAGCTGTTTTACGTGCGATTCTCAACCGTCACTCTTCTCTAAAAATTCATTCCACTTTAACCATCTACAAATCTATTCTTCGGCCAATATTAACCTACGCATGCCCTGTTGAATTTCAACTGCCCCAACCACATTAGATAAGTTACAAATCTTCCAAAACAAAATTTTAAGAATAACAGTAAATGCCCCCTGGTTTGTCAGCAATAAGACCATTCACAACGATCTTGCAATTGAACCAATTACTTCCTTATTACAAAGCTGGCACATAATTTTTTCAATAATTTAAATCATATACAAGGAACACAACGTCACTTACCACATAGGAACAGATCGACCCTCACTCTACCGCCAAAGAAACAGACTTCCATTCCATTTTTCCTCCATTATCTCTCTGACATTAGATAAGGTAAGAACATTTCTAGCAATTATCTGTCCCTCCCATCGTATTTCCTTTTTAATCCTGTAATTGCTCTAACTTAACTCCCTCGCAATAACCCTGGTTGAAGGTACAACACATGAAATCACTATCAGGGAGGTAACAAGAAGTTATCCCCTTCACACTTTTCTGATACAAAGTTGCTCGGCCAATCAACGGAAGAGCCTCATGGATGAACGTTGTACTGTCTGTAAATGTAAAATAAAATTTTTAAAAAATCCGAGGTCACCATTTTCGCTTTTTCTCTTATTTCTGGAGGTGTCAACTCAACCTCTGATTCACTAAACATTTTAAACTAAAGATTTGGCCGATTTTAAGGGCAACCACACGGCAGCAACATATAACACACAAAATGACTTGTGTTCTGATTTTAACATTAATCAAATGTTCCCTCTATCACAACCACTGCGCTAATCAAATAGGATTACGTGGTAAAGTGAAATACGATTCAATTTATTTTAAATATCTTTCTTCGTAAAAATTACTAATAATGAAATAAATTAAAACTGACAATCGTAATATAATATTAAATGCAATTCTAATTTACACAATCTATCGAAACATTTGATTCTCAATGATTAAGTGTCAATACTTGGTTTGTAAACTTTTCTGTTATTGATCAAGAGCCACGCAATTTTCTTATAAATGGTTTCAAATTTTTTTTCTTCAAGCTTTTCGAACGGATAGTGCTAAGAGACCTCTTTGTTATGACATAACGTTCACTTTGGGTTTTTTTTGTTTTATCCAAAATTACACGCATGTAATTTTTTATAGATCTCTCACACCGTTAATATCAACATTTACAGCAATTTGTAAACACTATTATATTTGTGAGTTAATGCGCTTCAAATGAAGCTATTCCTAAACTCAACCATGTTCTATGAAAATTAGCTTCAAATTTCCAATTTACAGTAGCGCTTAAAAGTCATTCTCTTAAAAAGGTCTCCAAATTTTTCAAAGAAAATTGCCATTTAGGGCAAGGTTTTACTGTTCCTCAATTCTTAAAATAATATTTCCGTTCTGCTATTAAGAAAGCGAAAAACTAAGAACTTCATTTGAAAAAAAAAGTAATCTGGGCGGCGATAGATGGTAGCTGGTAAGAGTATGTGGCAAGTCCGAATAGCTAGCCGAGACCAAAGGAAATAGAAAACTAATACGGGAAAATCTGTGCCATTCTTTCGTTTTAAGCCGGTGCCGACTTTAATTATTCGAAATATTATTAACTTAAGTGATAGTTTCGACTTTCAATGTGTATCGCTTTCTCCCCCCCCCCCTCCCGAAAAATTAGAAACCGTCGCGCTCACATTCATGGAAACACTGGCGTTCTCTTACAGACGGGCCTGTCTACAATCACGTTAAATTGTATTTTAGTATCTGTCGATGTAGAGGACAGTTGTGCAAGTGGAACAATATTGTGACTGTTGAACTAGTTCTTCAAAAAAACGGACGTTGGCCACTGTGACCCTGAAAAAAAGACTGCAAGTATGATGTGTGTGCGCGCGTGTGTGAGTCGCGTGCTCGCAATTTATGTTTATTCAATGTGTGCGTATATATATATGTGTGTGTGTGTGTGTGTGTATACACACACACACATATACACTTAAACATGGAATGAACAAATATAAAATATTTCCACTTACACAATGTCGCAGAAAATAATTTTAATGTGTTGCTAAATACGTGTAAAATTAGTTCATAAATACATTTTTCCCTAAATTATTTTATAATGTATTCACATTCGTTGTCTCCGGGTACTGGATAGTTTTTGTATACGTCTGTTAAAACAAAACAAAGAACTTTTATTAATATCTTTTCTGGTTGAGGAGTTATGAGTTTTAATTTCGTCGGCATGCATGAAAATTTGAATCTCAGGAAAACCCCTTTAGAAATTATACGACATTATACGTTTTTGGCAGTCAGTGAGTTAGGACGTAGGGTCTTTCAATTTTTGAAAAAGAAGCTCCCCATGGGATAACAATGCCCCCTCTCGTATCTCACTAAGTGCCAAGAACTTTAAATCGAGTTTCAGGCCTATATGTGATGTGATGGTAGCTGATGAGTGATGTGTGTGTGTGTGTGTGTGGTATTTGTAGTGATCCGTGGTATGTGCCTCTGCGCGTGTGTTATGCGCAGGTTTCGCCCAGTTCGGGCCCAGTGTGCGGCGCGCGGGCGGCGGAGGGCAGCTGCGACTGACTGACGCCCCCGCTTCCTGCGCCACCGCTCCCGCCATCGCCGACGCCACCGCCACCGTTCGGTGGTCGCCACCTGCGGCCTCATGCCTCGCTGTCCACTTCTGTCCAGGATTTGCGCTTCGGAAATGCTTGATTAAAAGAGCTGGAAAACAAAAGCAGCCCGAACCACGAACGCCCGTTGCAACAATGAAAATATTTGCTACTAATAACCTGAGGTGCAATGGTAAATTACTCATATTTTTCAGGAATCGAACGTCCGACATAGAAATGCAGTCATTGGGTAACTGATTTCAACAGAAATGTGAATAATTTCAAATTCATTTTTATTGCCATGATATTAGCTTGGGTGTATGGAAATAATTAATTATAATTTCATTAGGCTCTTTATGTGTTATTTGTATGAACACAAAACTTACTCGTGGGAATTTCCTACACGTGTGCAGAATATCGCGAAAGAATATCTCTAAAACGTGCTTTGTTCATTTTGATATTTCTCAAATATAGGGGTTCATTCGTAGGATATTTCAATATTGCTGGTCACAATGGCTGATTCGATGCCTGTTACAAAATTGTAAATATTAAGTTTTCAAATTTCAGGTGAAACGATTGAGAGAAAGATGCACCGCCACCGCCACTGCCACCGTTCGGTGATCGGCACCTGCGGCCCGCACGCCGCCCGGGTCATGATAGGCAGATCAGGATAGGATAGAGTGGAGATTAACTTTGAATAGAATCGTTCATTTTCCATTCAATAGATGATTGTAATAAAACCTGGGTAACGAGGAGTAATTCAATTAATATTTATTTTCATTCACGAAAAGGCAAAGGAAGCGTTAGCACGATTGGCGTTATCATCGTTGTCTTTGTAAATACAATCAGATCAATTCGATCAATGCATTATTATGCATTATTTTTCGATACCAGACAACATCCGTCTTTCATTCTTTATTGATCAATGCATTTTTTAAATTTTTTCTAACATTTCTGTTTCAAAGTTGTTTCTACTAACACGCAACACTCACCGTGATGGATACTCGGATTGACATGAAATTTTACCAGCTGATAGAACACCATGCAAAACCTATATACGCAAATTTTGAAGTGCTATGGAATATTATAAATAGTGTTTTATAGGCATTTTGTATCAGGACCTTTCGTGACCTTCGCGCTTCCCGCAGCGGGCGAGCCGTTGCTTCGGCAGCGCTAGGAACGTTACGCGGCGTCTATCAGCTGGTATCAGATTTCCAAGCGCGTTCAAGAATTCGTATTTATCTTTCTTTATTGTATCTGTTTATTATTTATTTTTAATTATTTACTGATTTTTGTGCATTTATTTATTTACGTATGTATTATTTAATAAGTATTGTCTGATCAATTAAACCACATTGAAATCTTTAAATCCTGTAAATAATGCCAGAATGCATTTAATTATTGCATTCGAATTCATGTATGTGTACTCGTCCTACTCGCCCATCTGAACTTGCAAAGTAAACACCCGTTTTTGTCACCCCGCCTGCGCTCCAAGTAACTGAGACCTTGCCGACAGGCCGATAGTGCATGCGTGGTGTGTGAGTAAGGGCCGCAGAACCAGCGGCGAGCAGCGATTTCCGTCCTTCCACGGTCGGTAAGGTCAAGAAAGGTCCCAATACTAATTATCGCAAAACACTACTTGCAATGCTTCAGAGCACATAAAAATGTGTATGTAGGGGTTCGAAAGGTGCTGAACAAGTTGGTAAAATCTCACGTCAATCCGAGTATCCAGCATGGCGAGTGTTACTTGTAAGATAGAAAAATGAGTGATTCTGCGCACCACACTAAGGGTATGAAATTCGTATTTTATTAAGGCATCTGAGAGATATGACGTAATTGCAAAAAATTATGTATATCACACTCACCTCTCAGAACAAAAAAATGCAAATCGCACAACCTCACTGCACGCCCTTACTGCTCGTCCCCACTGCGAGTCCTCAATGCCTCTTCTAATTGCTCATTTCACCACTAATCACTCATTATCATTACATGCGCCTCCAAATGTGAACAGTGTCTCGATGCCATGAAGGTCATGTCAGTGTCATGAAGGTGATAGTTGAAACATATCATCTTTAAGAATAATAATTTGTGAAAACCCCCCAAAATTTGACGAAAACTAATAAGAAATTCACAGAAGCAATTGTTTTATGAACTCAAGAATTTACAATATTTTCATTTCTATCCATCCCCTATTGCTTTTGTCCCAAACACCAATAACAGGTTTTCAGGACCTTTTTTTTTCAACAAATTTGTTTAAATTAAACAAAGTATTGAACTCTTTGCAGTTTCTCAATGCATAACTTTCTTAGAAGACGTAGCTTGAAGAACAGTTATGCATTTTTTCTCCGCAGGGGGCAGAAGCGGGCACGCAGATTTGCAGACGACCGTCGGGCCCCTGAGTCTCACGACGGCCCTCACGCCGTTAGCTTCAAGGTGGAGGCCGTGAGTAGGAGACGCTAAGCTCTGTGTTGCCGGGCTTGCCCGGCAACCCACCAGTTGGGCCCATGGCGCATCGACCTTTGGGCGGGATTGGGCGATCTGGAATTCTCCAGATCCCACATATGGAAGTCCAGACGAGGACATGAACCCCTGGAAAGTTGCCTAGGTTTCGGCGGTACTCACGTCGATAATTTCTAGGTGGAGGCAGTGAGGAGACAGGAAGAGGGCTCCGAGCCGCCCGAACCTTGGTTCGGGTGGCCCTCTGTTGGGCTCTTGGCTTCGTCGTGGCAATGGCCCAATACTCTGGGCATAGAGGAGGGACTTAAGGCATTGTTTTTGGACATAGAGGAGGTTAAATCTGATGGGTAGTTTTCGACGGTTTCTCCGACCAACACCATTCCGAATGTCGGAACAGTACCTACCCTAAATTGCGCAATCTTTCCTTCCTCTTCCTTGTTCTATCCTCTCCCCTCAATTATCCCTATTCCACTTACATGCACCACACTACGACACATGTCGGGAGGCCAGTCGAGAGCTTCGAACTTATCCCGGCTGGGTTGGACGCCCCTGGCGTGAAATACCTGGTTAGGGAAAATCTCGCAAGCCGACGTACAGGTCGGTGCCGAACTCCCCATCAAATAAAATATGGGGGGAAGTTTACTGCCACCTCCCGCAATGCACCTGCACTCTACTTACTGGACTAATGACAACAGTTGACGCGCCCGAACTCATCAATCGTGAAAGATAAGAAAATTTCTATAGCATTATTTTGCTGAGAAACGCTTTTTTACAGCATAGCAATTTCATGACGATTGTTTCCTTTTATAACACGGATGTCCAACTTGCAAAGCCTCAAGGGCGACAACTAATACCTTTAATGGTCGCGGGCCTTATTTTCATTACTCGGGGTTCCCACCTAACTTCCCCCTGTTGCTTATTTCGACACTTTGTTCCGTTGCTCTGAAACGGGAAAGGGGAATGGGATTATGCGTGATACCGGACCGTACCATGCATAACGCTGTGCAAAACATATCGGAACGAATTTACAAGAAAAGAATCCTATCTAAACTTAACCTATTTTTACACTAAAGTGGGAGGTGACCCCGCCAGAGCGCGTGCGCTAGCCGCATAATGTTCTTGCCCAATATGGGTGAAAGGGACTTCCACTTTTGAATAATAACTTTTCGTGGGTTACAATAAATGGCATCGCGGGCCGCATACAGCGAATGAGTCGCTGCTCTGACGATTATTCTAAGTATTTCGCTAAACGCGGATTTGTGAATTGACAGAATCGGGGTGCTCATTACTACAGCCCTGTATCGCGGATGCCCTGCAATTGCCCAAAAAGACCGTTAGAACTACAGGGCTACAACAGGTCGCCAGAATTGCGATGCACTCTCTGTCCGCAAATGTCGCTTTTGCCCCCCCCCTCTTCCCCCAGTCCACAACGGCGCTTTGAGTCTTGGAAATGCGCACGAAGTTCTTGTGACATATACGCTACAAAAAAATCCGAAACTTACAAAAACAAAAGCCTATAATTCTTAACTTTTGAGGCCAAAACGAATTATTTAGGTAACATTTGTTGCTAACGTTACGGGAAACATGCTGGTGTTTGTTTTTGTTTTTTCCACCTGAAAGGTCTCATCGTATGTATTACTCGTTCACTTTACATTTGCAGACGGAGCGCTGCGAGTTGTTTACATGAGGTCACCGCCGACTGAATGAGAAAAGCGCGTCTGCAGTAGATACGGACCGTTTAATATGATATAGATGGCGGTGAGCAGCACACAGAACCCCGGCGGGGCAAGAATATAACCATTAAGCCGTAGAAAAGTGCAAAGAAGAAATAAAAATATATTGTACGTGAATGTTGTGAATAGCATGTGGTGTGATCTATTTTATTGTGTATTACATTTATTGTATATTGACACCCGGACCATTCGTTTATTCTCGGTTGTGGGTTCGGGCCTTCACTTTCAAAACAACATTAGTTCCTAATTCTGCCGTCTGCAAATGTAAAGCGAACGAGTAATAATTGCCGTCAGCCCGGGAAACAATTTTAAGAGCCGAGGAATTCCAGTCTCGCCCGTCCCCCTCCGGTTGATTCACACACCTCCGTGCTCAAACGGAGTCTCGATACGCCGTCTCCAACGGTCGTTCCCTCTGCCCGTCGTGCCGTCCGGCGAGGGCGCCGATGGCTAATTAATTAGTGCCCGCGAGCCCCACGGGGCGCGCGGCCAATCCCGCGCCGCGGTGTCGAGTTACGGCGCCCATTGGCTGCGCGGACACTCGATACGCCCGCGCACGCGCGCAGCCGGCGCGAGGGGGAAGGGGGCGACGCGGTGCGGTGCGGTGCGGGGCGTCCGGCAACTAAGCCGCAGCCGTCTCAAGAAGTTCCTTGGGATTACGGGGGAGCGCGCGCGCGCGCTCTGCTGCGGCGACCGCGGTGACGGTGGGGCGGCGCGCGGAGGCAAAGTGAACGGGCAAAAAAAAAGCGCTCGAGGGATCCAGTTCGTACCGGGGGATTGCAGTGTGAGGTCACACTGATGGTGGCTCGCGGAAGAAGCCACTTAAAACTGTCTAGCGTCGGTTCGTGCTTGTTTATTGCGTTCTGGTTTCGCAATCGAAGTCATTAAAGAGAGAGAGGGTGAGAAAGAGGGAGTGTGAGAGATCGAGAAGGTGCACGACATGACATCTGAATGAACTTGTTTATAAAAATCTTCTTCGACTGTGTTTTGGCCATCAATAAACTCTTGTGGATGACGCCTTGTACCGCAATAGATACCTCTGCAAACTGCAACGAATTTTGCGAATCCCAGAAAATTATCACATTTCATTGTCATGTAAAGAACCGTTTGCTATATTTGTGTATCCACGGAGTGATGAAATCAAAACAGAATAAGAAAAATAATATTTATTATATTTAATATTACGGTAAGCTAAAGAAATTGAACATTGATGAGTATTTGTTTTCAAATTGCGAGGAAAGTAATTATTATATAAAACCTTCTTAAAAATCTATTATACAAAGAGAGTAAAAAACGTTGACAAACTAAAAGTTCAAAATATGAAATCACCTGAAAGTGGCAGAGGAGTTAACACGATGATTGTAAGTTCTGTATTCCCTCTCGGTCCTTTCTCAAATAATTATTTACCAGTGCGTCAGTTTTTATACAGTAAGCAGTTAACACAGTAAGTTTTAACACAGTCCCGCTACTGCATTCAACTATCATGCCCACAATTTTGTACACCAAGTCCGAAAGATCAGAAGAGATAATATCTTAGATGAAGTTGGTAGAATGTGAACCGTGTGAACATTGAATTGTTGTTACTTATAAATGTATTTTTACACAAGTCTACAAATTCAGAGTTTAAAAAAATACCTACCCCTCTTACCACAATTTTGCGACCACACACAGTCGATACATCGTGCAGGAATCTATAATTAGACTTATAGATATAATGCATAACGCCATGATTAAATGTTTTCATACTGTAACAATTTCGCTCTTCAGTGGTCGAATTGTTGCACAAAAAGTGTATCTCAAACTATCATTAATGACGTACTAGATGAATAGGTATGCACTCCAAATTTGAATATTATGAATTAAACAATAGCTGTCGGAATGAAATGCCAGTTTTTTGACCAGCCACTTTCACCAATGCTTCCCTGTGTGCGCGCTCAGGCGGTTGATGGCAGAGCACAGGCGTCGTGGGCGGCCGCGGCAGGTTTGCTCTCGGAGAGCGCAGAAAGGGAGGGCGGTTCAAGTGTTCGAGCTTCGAGTAGCTTCGTCTCGCTGCTCCCACGAAAACATGCCTTTCAGAGAAACCCACCTGTCCCTGATACGGTTGCTACATTCGTAAAACAGCTTTTAAAAAAATCTCTCGTCATTTCATAGTCTCACAAAAAGTCATTGATACTAACGAGAAGAAATGAAACATTTCCAAACGAGAGGTTTTGTAAAAGATAAGGCATAAAGATAGTCGAATAATCAAACTTTGTTATAGGAAGAATTTGAGAGAATATGATGTTCTAAACACATGCACCATTATCGAATAAAAAGTTATCGATATTAGGAACATTGAGAAGTAATACAGACCCTTGAGTGACATTTAGGATTTTTACGTACAAATAGGACTTACCCAAACCTTCAGGAAAAGTGATGCTAAAATTAACTTATTTTAAATTTTAAAGGGTGAATGCTCAAAGAGAAGCACAAAGATCAACGTTTTATCAGCGTTCCCAATACCCTGGAACAGAATTAATGCAATTGTGTCTTCTTAACGCGATACAATCAATAGCATCCTCTCAACGCCGAACTCCCAACTTGTAACCAAGGCATCGAACAGAGGTTCATTGAAATTTGACACGCTGCGGTATCACGATTAAACTGCGGGCGATTAGAGGAACCAGTGTCAACGGAGCCTCATCTCTCAAAGGGCCGGGCGGGGGGGGGGGGGGCTATCTCTCGGCCCATCGCCCTCTGCCCGCCGCGCGCGGATTACGCGGTGAGCCACGGCGCGTGGCGGCACGCGCTCGCGCCCCGCGATACGCATCTCGCACGCGCCACCGCCGCCGCCGCCCTGTGATCTGCGGAAGCGCCCCGCCCCCTGCCACTCGTCCTGTGCCACGCTCTGGACCCGCCCCGCTCGCCTGTCCCGCACCAGGATACGCCCCGTTCGCCGACGGGTGCCCTGGAACACACACTTTTACCAGTTTCCCATCGCAATTCTGCTCGGTGACTAATTTATCACCGAAGCGGGGGTTATCATTTATTTAGCGAGTTTCGAATACTCGCATAAATTGACGGAAAACAAAGCAACCTCGGGTCAGAGGTGTCACGGTTTTGTTAGATATCCAGGAAGATTGGAAAAATACAAAAGAAAAAAAAACAGTTTCGATTTTAACTAAAAATGCAAATATTTAATTATATTAATCCACAATTAGGCCCTACTCAGAGTGAGTTTCATACCATATGTTATATTAAAAATGTATTTTTAATAAGGTTTTGAGACAATATTTATCTGTTATGTGTGTTACATACATGTCGAATAAAAAGTAGGGTGAGAACTCATCATCACATATAACTAGGAGCTTACATGCTATTTAACCAATCATTATCACTGCTATCCTCTCTTAGAACTCAGAAATAGGACAGACAAGTCATACCTTGCCACGACAAACGACAAACTCCGTCACGGCCAACTTCGTTCCGCCCATCATGCACAATATTATTGTACGTTTAACGGAAAAGGAAAATACTATAGGATCATGTGATAGACATACAAATGTTAACATAAATACGTGCTCGCTTCCTACATCCACAATTTTGAAAATTAATCAAATATTATTTCCCAAAACAAAAACAATTTTTTGTGTCCTTCCAAATTTACATTCTTAACGAAACCGCTGATAAATCCTCCAGTTTTCTCTGAAATATGAAATTAATCATCCGTTTAGGAAATCTAGAGGATGTTCTTGACGTGTCTGCTCTTACTCTCTACTGAATATTCCAACAGGGACAGAGATGATTGCATCATTCCAAAAAATAAAATAAAAATCACTAGCTTTAAGTCGAAAACATTTTATATTTATAATAAACATAGCATAAATATACTCATAACACATAGAATTTATTAAATGATGCAAACCTTTTATAAATTTTCTCGCTTTATTTACGAGTACAAACCGCATCTAACATATAAAATGTTCCCTTCCGTGTTGTTCGCATTGCAAACTAGTAGTGTTGCTCCTAACTGCCTCTTCCATTTCTCGCTCTCCAGGAATCGCAAGAAATGCAGTTCGTAATTCTAAATGAAAATTGCCATCGTGTAACAAGCATCTCGTAACATGTATTGCACAATCGATACGTCAGCACTTGAAAACGTAACTATTTCGAACTCTTAAATAATTCTCACAATATATATTGGGATCATCATTTTAAGGCGGGAAGGGTTTTATGAAGTATAATTATTAGACTTTTTAGATTTTTCTATTTTTTTTTTACTATATATGTTTTTTAAAAATTCGCGATGTCACGCTTCGTAAATCATGGCAATACAAAAGAAATATTTCTACAAAGGGTGTTGTTTGTTAATTTCACTCATTCGAACTTTTACGTCGCTGACAAACATAACCAAACACAACACAAGCAGCAAATCATCATTTGGTATTGTTTCATATGCTGTCGACATGACACGTGGATATTCATCTCCTTAGGGTGCAAAAAAAAGTTCATCAGGAACACCATGGATTTATTAATATCCATGGTTTGTTTCCGATGCCTTTTTTTACATCGATATATTTTTCCAGAAATGTTTCAAAAACATTTACGCTAGCTTTTTCGATGATTTTGTGCATGCATTTTGAATATGTATATAATATTGATTAGACAATTAAAGCGACAGAGTGCTTTAAAGCAGAATACAAATCAAACTATTATTTATGTATTATGAATGCTGTATTAGGCACAGGACGTTTTACTTCGACGATTTATTAATGAAAGTGAATAAATGAAATAATAGCAAAACATGGTGTCCTTTTTTTTATTTATTTCTTTACATTCGATAAACATGATTATTAACGTGTTACTTATACATGACTAAACAATAAAATATACTGGTACTTCATTTACGTCCTCTAATTAAAAATGGAAACAGGATGGGAAAATACCATTAGTTTGATCATATTTGAAACATCAATATTTTAAACATCGATGTTTTTGGCGATGTTTTCATCGACATCGACATCCGTTAATGTATCGAGGTTTTTATAAAATTTACAACATCTCCAACAAAAAGAAATCAATCAATTTCATCTTACCCTCCATTCGTCTCGATAAAAACTGCTTAGAAGAGAGAGCGGGAACTAAACACAAGACGCACCAACACAGGGACCTGGAGCGCCGCCGCCTCCACCTCCACCCTCCGAGCCCCCTCCCCCCCCCCCCCGCCGCCGCGCTGGCGGCGCGGGGCAAATTACATCCCGAAGCCCCCGCACGCCGCCCCCTCCGCCGACCCATTAGCGCATTGCAGGCGGACGCCGGATCAGCGGCCATTTGCCGCCCCGCCCCCCTCCGCTCCCGGCGGCGCAGGCAGCCTCCGCGGGGGGGGGGGGGGCGACGAGCCAATTTCCTCTCGCGCGAGAAAAACCTCCGCGCTGGAGCCAATATTATCTCAGCACGAGACCCACCCCCGGGCCCCGCCCACAGCCAAGGATTTTCAAGTGGATGATCCTAAGATTGTGGGAAAATAGTCGCTAAGAACAGGTTACTTTTTTCATTGGCAAAAATGTTTTGTTCTGTTTTCACAAAATGCTATATTTATCAATATGATTTAATCAAACTTTCTTTCTTCCTAATTGTTTAATAGATTGTTTAACAACAAACACGATTTGTCATTAGATTTAAATAACACGGTACTTCATCCCTGGCGCTCCTGGCTTTTCGAGATTAATGATTGTAATAATAATTTACCTACGGTTAAGAACGACTAGGAGAAGAAGAAATTATAAATTTAATGATTATTAAATACTATTCGTGTGAATATACAATAGAAAAGTGCTTTATGATCTGAACAGCTGATATCTTAATACCATACACAGATTTACTCTCTGATGAAGAGGTACTTTGACGCTCGGCAAATCTGATATAACTATGTATATACTATAACGAACACCCCAGACGCAAAGACAAAATGTTCGGAATATTTCAGTAAACTTGATCCACTACAACTGAATATCGCCTTTAGCATGCCATACTTCTTTTCTGTAATAGTGAATTCTGCTTACCTTTTGTAATTGCCGGACATTTTTCTGTTATCATTTCATTTCCATTATCCATTAAGCTTATGTTTCGATTTCTGATAAGTTGATGTGAGAGAACAGTGTGCATCTTCCAAATACTATTTTAAAGTTAGTTAAGATTCAAAAATAAACAAAACGTCAATCCAGTTTTGCAATGATATTAAATGAAACATAATTCTGGCTGGTCGGAATATCAATTTCATCAGACTATGTCTTTGACAGAATTGTTTACATAGAGACCGGACGTACTGCCTCGATTCATCCAGAATTTTCTCGAGGCATCTTTAAGCAGTCATGGATGTCAGAAGTAAATAAAGAAATGGCAGGATATGATTCCTCACCACGCTAACGCGACATCACGTACCGTTTTCATCGTCCACTGCTATGGTAATTTGTACTTACTCGACAACACAACCAGAGATATTTATTCCACAATAAGTCTAAATGCACTACTTGATTTTGAATACTTCTTTCCAAAGGCTCCAACGTAAGTCAAAGAAGGTGGAGAGCAGTCATTACGGAAACTACTCTAGCTGAATGAATGGGATTGCTAAATACTCCATTGTAAAAAGACTTGCCGGATTCCATTTATGACAGGAATGATTGGAACTAAACCATTCACTTCCAGGATACTACTTGCTGATAGTGACGGTCAAACTCTAGGTTTTTCACATTTACAGTTGTTTAACATCGCATTAACATAAAATATTCTTACATTTGAAGTTGCTAATTTCAAGACAGACACTTTCAAAAGCAGCCTCTACGCCTAAGTTATATCAGTTCGTCACGTATAAGCTGTTACGCAGTAAATCCTAAATATGGCTAATTGGTTAATTAGACAGTTAATTCTTAAATTAGCCCGACGATTTGGTTAAAGCTGTATAAATGACAGAAAGATAATCATTTTGATCGTCATCCGGCATTTCGCATAAAAATGCGTTGGAAATTATGCGATGCACAAGGTTTAAGCTTGTGGTTTAAGCTTCGAAGATATTCCTATTTTGCATTTATCCACCCATTTTGGATAATGTGAACATTAACCGGTTAATTCCCGACTCAGCCAGACAGGGCATTTAGCCTAACACACAAACTTTTTCTTTGCATGAAGAAGAGACCAAGTGGTAATGTAGGAGCAGAATGTTTAGGGCATTGTTCACATCATAGTGTTGGTACTTGGTTTTGTGCCCAAATTCTGCTGCTATTTCAGGCCGCTTCCTGCTGCTTGTGTTGGAAGAACTGCATTACACACTTTACTGGAATTGCACTCTTACTATTTTTTTAATCTTCTCAATTTTTTAATTCCCTGCCCCTCGGGTCGGATCCCGGCCCTTCGACAGCGTGCTAGCTTTCTGTGAGGCGGTCTTGGGTTCCCGGCCGGAACAAAAATTAAAATGTAGCTTTCGAATACAAATCGCATGTTTCTATAGCTGCATGAAAGAAAATTTCAGTCCAGTCCAGTCCAGTCCAGCCAGGTAGGTACATGGATAGGAACACGTCACTCTCACCACATGTCTTCCTTACTCCAAAGCATGGATAATAAATAAAAACAGGGGTCAGGCCTGGAAACATCACTAGCTGGAAAAGTCAGATTAATCCGACTCTAAAATGCCAAATTCATACATTCAATTGAATTCCACGGTCCCAAAACCAACTGCCAACCCCATCCCCAACGCCACCCCCAAGCCCTGCCGCCAGCGGCGTCCGCGAGGAAGCAAGCTTCCGGCTGCGCGGCGCGCGGCGTGCAGGAAGAGCCCGCGGTCCGGCGCACCCCTTGCTGCCCAGCGCCCCCGCTGTCCACCCGCGCCCCGCCGCGCCGGCGCGGAGCGGCGGACGAGCGCGTGAAAGGATATACTGCCCGCGCGCGTAAGCCAATCCCCTTCCGGTCGCCGGGAGGTGGACTTCCGGCGGTGGTGGCGGCGGCGGCGGCCCCGCCAGGTTGCGAGTGGCGGGGGCGGCGACGCGGCGGGGGTGGGGACGGGGCAGGGGACACTGTCAGGTGGACAGCGCGGGGCGCGGCGTCACCCGACCCGCCGGGACATCCGAGCTCGGCGCCGTGCCACACCGCACCGCAACGCACCGCGCCCCGCCGCGCCGCGCCCCGACCTAGGACCGCCATGAATGGCGGCCGGCGACACTTTTTAATAAGTTTTTTTGGGGAGGAGGAGGAGGGAGCCGTACGGGAAACGCGGCCGCCTCCAGGCGTGCACGAGATTCTGGAAACGAAGGGTGAAGCGTTCACGAGACGATCGCATGCTCTTGTGTTCGTTCACACGGTGCGATTTTCCCGCCGCTCCGGACACAAGATGCTCTTTTTAAAAGCGGTCCTGGTGGCTACTGTTCGCTCTGCGCTCGGAAAGCGGCAGTGTTCGTTAATTCGCGATTTTCTTTCTGGCGATTTGACGAGTATTTAATCGGTAAATGTTTGAGAAATGATATCCTGCGTACAATAAATGTATACATTTATGCGGGCTACTATTTCTGAAGCATTCTTTCATTAATTAGATACATTGGATAAACCAAATTCAATTTTATGTTTTTATTAGGGGCCGTCCACAAATTACGTAACACAAATTTCTAGTAATTTTAATGCTCCTCTCCCCCTCGCAACGCACTTCCTTATCTCTATGTAACGCAGCGTAACGCTGTCTCACACCCCCTCCCTTCCGCTTTAGCGTTACGTAATTTATGGATGATCCCTAATACAATGAAGAAAAAGATCTGACATGGAGTGCTGACCCATTTTAAGAAAATAAATCGCGTCACTTAAACTTTTTCCACAAAAATATGTAATTAAAAAATCATCAAAAAATGAAAACGGCATTCTCATGATGGTGTTGGTGAAATTAAAGCAGTGCATTTTCTTACAGATAGTGTCGTACCTATTGAAATCAAATGATTCATTACTTGTGTTTCAAGGGTGTAACTGAATATTTGAGTTACTGAAGGAAAACGTTACTATTATTAACAACGCACTTAATTTACCCCAATAACTTTTTTGCATTATCCATATAACTGAATCCGGAGAAGGTGGGGTAATCTGTACTTCTCCTATCGATATGTAATGTTTTTTTTTCTCGATTGCTGCAGCGGGGAGTAGGACGAGCTCAACGAGTCACCTGCGGACGGGGTGCACTGCGGGGCCGCACGCGCTGGCCGGTGCTCAAAAGAGACCGCACCGCTTGTCTCACTCAATCTCAGTCGGTTTTTATTGATTATTTTACTTGCGTTATTCAAAAAAATAAAAAGTGACAGCAGAGAGGAGAAAAGTGTGTGTGTATGTGTGAGAGTGAGAGAGAGAGAGACAGTCTGACAAACAGAGTCAGTTTCTAGAAAAGAGATCAGGAAAGAGCGAAATGAGAAGAAAAATTCAGTCATCGAGTTAAGGAAGTTACGCTAGTGATTAGAACAACACAGAGAAACGTGGCGAGATAGCGAAACTTAAAACGTAGTAATCATAAGAACCAACACGATCAGTGGTTGCTCAAGTCATTGACATGATACAGATTTGGTGTGTTTTAATGTGCATTGTACTAAAAGAATCAGTGGAGCGAGGTAGCCCAAATTTATTCATCGTGACACTTTCTGCCCACTTCCTCTTCTCGAGTGACACACAAAAACCAAGGCCACCCCTCGTTTCTTTCATAAGGCTCCGGTTTACAAATGCCTGTCAGTGTGCGATAAATGCAGCATTTACGTGATGTTTACAGATAAAGTGCTATTGGTGTTTAAAAAATAATGATTAATAGATACTTCTCACAAATTATATTCATTACGTAGAACTAAATATTTTATATTTTATAATATAGTCTTCAAATATACGAATTCGTTAATGAAAGTAACATAAAAGAAATTGATTTTTTAAAAATAATATCACAAAGACGCACATCCACATTAACAACATCCCCACAAATGAGTAAACGTAAGATATTCTTAAACAATTGGAATAATATCTGTACTCGTACGAGTATATTATTTAACACTGACGGTCTTCTTTGGAAACTGAAGGCTTCGTGTTTATATAAGAGTATTATTTATTAATAAGATTATTATTGGCGAAGTATTTTAGCCATTTAAATTAGATGAAACATTACTATTCTCTAGAATATGTAAATGTATATGTGTGATTACTAGCATTTGTCTGGCTCTATGCATGTGTGTAGCTGTGTCTGTGTGTGCATGTGCGCGCGCGGCTCGCGTTGTTTGCGTTGAGGTTACATAACAGGCTATGTTTAACCACTTGCCGGATCCAGCGCATAATTTGTTACAGTGAATAAACGCGCTTTGACAACGAGGGATATACTTGCCAGCGAGTACCTGGTCCATCTCGCCCATTGACCTAATCGAAGCAGCGCAACGCGCAACATCTCAATGGAAGCGCTCCCCCTCGCAGGCCCGAACAATCGCCACGCCCCCTCGCCGCCTCTGGCGCAGCTGCCCGGCGCTTTGAGGCGCGCGCGCGGCGGCGGCGCCCACCTGTGTTTGCGTTCACCTGCACTGATTGTTGCCACGCGCCCGGCCGTCACCGCCATCCCCATCGCCAGCGCCGCACCCCTGTCATCACCGCCATCGCCACCGCCGTCGCTCCGTTACCACTCCCGCCGCCAATATCATCTCCAACGCCAACGCCTCCGCCATCCCATCGCCAACGCCACCGCTACCCCACCGCCACCGACTCCTCCGCCCCATTGCTACCGCCACCACCTCCAAGCTAACACCGCCGCCGCCGCCTCCGCCATTTCCATCGCCATCGCCACCACTATAACCACCGCAACCGCTAAAGCCAGCGCCACCACTGCCACCTATTCCTCCGCCGCCACCAACTCCGCCATCCCATCACCAGCGCCATCTCCGTCATCACTGCCATCCCCACCCCATCGCACCGATCCCGTTCCCGCCGCCACTAACACCTCCGCCGGCACCGCCTCCATTCCCATCGCCATCACCATCCCCACCCGCCTCCACCATCGCCACCACCTCCATCCCACCGCCACCGCTAACGCCACCGCCTTGCCACCGCCACAGCCGCAGCCGCCACCACCGCAATCCCTTGTGTACACACGCACCCCGCGCCACTGCAAAAGAAACGCGCCCGCGTGTGGTGAGGGGGGTGGAGCGCGAGGGTGAGCGTGTGGCGCGGGGTGGGGCGGGACGGGCGAGAGGGCGAATGGGGCTTCCTGCCTGTGTCTGTGGCGCCCCCTCGCGGCGCTTTGGCAGCGGGCGACGACCGCGCCCAGAACCATATGCGGTGGCTGATTTGATGAACCGGAAGGACGATGATAATTGAGATTATGGTAGGTGAAGGTAGATAAGAGGGAGGGGGAGAGAAAGTGAGATAGAGGTATCTAGGAGGTTGCTGAATAGGATGGTTGTCGCTCGAAAGTATCGCTGTTGAAGAGTATATAGGAAGATACTCATGGATGGAGATATGGCTTGGACAAGAGAATTGGGTGATAGGTTGATTAGTTTGATCTCGAGTAGATGTAGAATTGGCGGGGCATTGCCGTAGTCATGGACGCGATGAGTAAGTGGTAAACGAAGCTATTTTATGAAGAATGCAAGGAAACAACATCGATCTGCACTGCTGCGGCAGCAGAAGCACCGCGTCGCTGCGGGAACGGGAACACTGAAGCGAAAACGCTGGGAAATGAACGGCCTGTGTAGATGCACTGATGCGAACAAAGCTGCGATCAGCACTGGAACTATGGGGCCGTCCATAAATTACATAACGAAAATTTGGAGTACTTTCAATACCCCCTCACTCCTCAGTAACGCACCCGTATATAACTAAAACCAGAAATAGCCTAAAAATAGAATAACACAAAAGGAAAAGTTAAGAAAATATTTCAGAGATGGGAATGAAAGTTATATTGAAAAAAGTATTTCTAAAGCTATTCTATAATTGAAAACAAAATTGTTGGCATCATTAAGAAATGACAATTGAAATTCTACTATTACAAACTGGAAATCAGTAATGAAAAATCAAAATTATTCTCAATATTTTCCTATCATTGAAAATTAAGAACAGTTGGCTCATTAAAATAGAACATGGTTTCCGGAAAGTCAACATTTCGGGGTAAATTATGCAAGGTAAGTCTCAATTCTGAACACTACTTTACAAACACCAAACTGCATGATTATGAAAGTTACGCGCAAAGTGAAACTTGGTTACCAGACGGACGAAAAACTACAACGATAAGGTCAAGAGATTCTGGCATGAAAAGTAAGAAAAACATCTGCTAAATAAGTTGTTTCTGTTTTAACTGCTAAAGTTCAGTGGCTCTTCTGATTGAGCCTAATGAAGAAATAAGAACTACAACCGGCAAAGTTTTTAAAAAAATCCTTAAAATTTGCCTTTGTCAGTCTTTTCTTCCTAGCCCTTACACACTTTTAAATTACTTAAATTATAAAAAAAACCATATGACATTATTCTCATTTTTATTGTAGTTCAAAGCGGGAGATCTCAGGGCATCAACTGATGTCACTGCAGTGCCCGAAAGTCCCGACAGTGGCAGGATTTTCGACACTAGCTCGTCTGCTAGGTCGATTTCAGTCACTGTCTGGAGCTGATTGGATTCTAGGATTTCCTGGATTCTAGCGGCCGGCTGTTCTGATCGGCAGTTTTCCGTGGTTTCTCCGATCAACACCAGGCGAATGCCGGAGCAATACTCCAACAAGCGTGCCACGGACCGCGCGCGATCTTTCCTTTCTCTTCCTTGACCTATCCTCACCCCTTAAGTACACAAACACTAACATGCACTACACTACCATGCATGCGAGGAGATCGTTCGAGAACTTAAAGCTTGTCAGGTTAGGGCGGAGCCCCGCAGGTAGGAGATACCTGATTGTGGAAAACCCCGATAGCCGACGGTGAGGCAGCGCCGGATCTCGCCATCCAGCGGGGGAAGATCACCGCCATCTCACGAGTAAAAAAATGCACTACACTTATGTAACTAATGATCTTAGCCGTTCACGAGTCCAAAATCACTAACAATCATTCAATCAATCAGTATAGTTCAAAAGTTTAAATTGTAAACCAAAAATATTAAACGCATAGTGCTTGAAATTACTTATTGTCGATGGTACCTCAAAACACTTCTTCACGAAAATGAATAATTTACACCGGAGCAAGAAATTGGAATTGTACTTAGAATTCTTAACTTAAATGTACCTTAATTAAATCGTAATTGAAAGAAATTGCAAGAAAAATGCGCCAAAGCAAAATGATTATTTGAGAGTATTTGATGCTTTTCCAGTAAAATAACATTCATTTCACATGCATTTTACAAAGTTAAACTTTTCTTAAATTCTGAGGAATTCTGTTCTATGATAGTACAGAAAAACTGTAATATCAAATGGCTAATGAATCAGATTACCTTTTCTTCAATTGAAAAACGTGCACAAACGCGTAGATTGCATAATTTGCTTTATATTTTTAAAGTTCCTTATGTTCACAAAATTAGAGGAAGTACCCAAAAATAACAGTTGTTCAAACTGTAGTATTTCAGGTAGTAAACGAAGTTGAATGCAACGAACACCTGGAATGAGTGGCTGAGCTGCTGATAGTGATACTGATGGCGAGACAGTAAGAGGTAGGATCGATGTTAAATCTATTATAGTATTAGTTAATCTCTTGAGAAATCTCTTGTCACTGGCGCATCAAGGAAGCGCAATTATTTTAAACAAAAATCCTTAGTTTGCAAGTCCACAACTATTTAGTTTCGCAGACAAAGAGGTTCTAGCTGCGATTCCTGGGGGCGTATGGGGAAGTATTCTCGTCATCAGCTAAATAGCTCGGACGAAGCTGACTTAGGTGATATTAATTCGAAAGCTCAACTGTTCTGATGAGTCATGATTTCCTCTGATGAATTCCAGGTTCGCAAAAGTTAAATTTGAAACCACTAATAACGGTATAATAATCTAAAAAAATGTATATTAATTGTTTTCTCTATATACTCCCCCTTCATATTCTATCTCTATTAAAGATTATACGTGAGAAACTATCGTTCGATGGCAACTCTATTTACATCCTTAGGCTCGAGCGAAGGCCTGATCCCCTATCCTCATTTGCGCCATTCCCCATTAACCGAGAAAATCTTCAAGCGTGGAAGGTCCTGGTAGCAGCTACCAGCTGCAAGTCCTTCGAGACCTATGACAACACTCCCAGAGAAGTGTAATAAAGTAAGTAATGAAAAAACATTGTGTAGATGGGCATATTCATAAAAATACTGAAATCTAGTTTTATCATGCTGTACCCGAAATGCGACCTTCTTAAATAAGATACACTCTGAATCAATCTTGAAAGAGATGCTTCAAACTTTTACAATATATAATTGAATAATGTATTTTAGAAACCAATTAAAAAGCAAGTTTACCAACTTAGGGAAAAAGAAAAACAAAACAGTCTAGCATCAAACTAAATATTTGGATAACGGTTTAATTTTTTTTTGTAAAAGTAGTATATATTTCAACAAATTTTATTATAGAAAAAATTACTCATACCCTTTCAGAAAAATATTCCAACATTAACTGAGATTTTGGCGCTTGAGTGCTTACTGAATTAAACTATTCAATTGGTTTTGGGTTACGGGTAACGTACTTAATTGGGTCATGTAAATTTACGCTCAGTTTTTACAGATCATCGTAACAAGAGCTTCACAATATTTAGAATCACTTTTCCAAGTCCATCATAATCAACAAACTAGAATGTACAACGTGGTTTAAATGCTTTTATTAATATCAAAATATTTTATTTTCGTTTTTAAAAATATACTTTCCTTAAGGGGGTCGAGAGCTTGCCTTGTACCTAATGCCACAATCCCATTGCCGGTGATTCCGTAACATCCATCGTGGGTGTGTTGCCTTTTTGCGGCGTCGAGAGCCTGGAGCGCCACCCCGCCCCCGGCCCACGGAGCGCCCACCTACCGCCCGCGGCGGCGGAGGCCGGAAGGTCACGTGATCCTCCGAAGTGACGTCCACGCGAGAGTTTTCCACGCCAGTGGAGCACTAACAGGATCGGCCTCCGGCAGCGGCGGCGGGGGCGAGGCGGGGCGGGGCGGGGCGGGGCGGAGCGCGGGGCACACGAGGAGCCCCCCCTCGGGTGGGGAGGGGGGCCGGGGGAGGAAAGGGTGGCGGCGGTGTGTGCCCCGGAGGCGTCGTCGCCCAGTCGGCCAGTGGCTCTGTCGGGATGTGCGGGTGTGCCAGGGATGCGCCTCCGCCTCCGTCGCCTCCGCCCGCATCGGCCTCCGCCTGCTGCCCTCCGTCGCCGCTCCCAGTGCCAGCGCCAGCGCCTCCGTCAGCGGCGAGGGCCACGCCAACTGCTGGGCGCGTGCCCGCGCCCGCGCCCACGCCCACGCCCGCGCCCGCGCCGCACAGGTACCACGCGGCGCCTCGCGAGGAGGGAAGCCCGGTTGCCGGATTTCAATTCATACAAAACGGGTTTTTCACATGTCAATCTACTACAGAGAACCTTCAGTTTCATTTTCCCTACAACCCGTTTTTACCTTATTACAATACAATTGAGTGATGCAATTAGATGAAATTATTTTGTATTTCGATAAGTTCCGGTAAAACTCTCTCTTCAAAAATATAGTGTCAAAACTGACATCTTTTATCTCAAAAATATAAGGATATCACGTTCATTCTACAACACAGACATTCACAGACCTCTTACAGAATTCCAGAGCAATCATTTTGCAGAATTAATATTTAAATGTCTATAACTGTTGCGTGATATATTCGGACCAACAGTGCGGAAATGCGAAAATACATACAATTTTTTCCCCGTGTTTTATATTCAGCAGTCAATTCCATGCTTTTTCTTATTTAAAAAATCGATTTATTTTTTACGGATCATTCTGCAGGAGGCATCTAAGCCTCTAAACGAAATCCATTTTAATTTCGATTTAGTTAATGTAATATAGTTTTAATATAAAATTCGTAATAAATGTGTTAGACTTCCAACAATAAACTTTGCAAATAATTGCAAGATTATTTCTAACTCAAAGCTTCGGTTGTTCGGTTTGGGTACTTCAGTTCTCTCCGATACGTCAGCAGTTTTTTTGTTTTGAAGAATATAATTTATGATTAATTATGCTATATCTTTAAAGAAGGAAAAGCAAATTAAAAGTTATGAAGTTTATCATTAATTCACATATATTGCAACTTACTACCGTGCAACATCAAGTTCTTTCTTTATTGACAATAATGTCAATGTGTAATAAAATGATAACACTCTTTGAAAGGGTTTAAATTTAAGAAGTAACATTTTAAACTGAGAGGTGAGGGATAAAAACAAAATGTTTGAAGAAGCTACGAGTATAATTTGAATTGAGAATTCCCTTGCAATATTACTGAGAAAATATTTTTTTAAACGTGTTATTAATATAAATGTAATTAGAATACATTAATTGCAGAAAGCATTTTTCGGGTGGAATGAAAATATTATTACGCAAAAGAACTGAATTATGTGTCACTGCGAAAGAACCGTGTAATATATCTTCACTATTTCCAATTAAGAGTAACCTATTCAGTTCAATGCCGAAGTTATGGAACTTGAACATTTTATTGGTGAATTCTCTAATTGTAAATCTGATATGTGCTTTTCTAAAGGAGTTTTACTCACGTAAAATCAGAGTAAGATTTCACAAAAAAAATATTTTTTAATTGTATCTATAGTAATTTTTGTGTAGACATAGAATTGGAAATCCGTTAATAACAGGATCCCTCAAAGTTTTTGAGAGTTACAAACTTAGGAATATTAATGCAATTAAATTGTTCACTTATAAATGTTCTCTAAAATTATTAATAATACGGTTTTACTTAATTCGAGTATTAATTGACTTTTTAAGCACGACCGCAAATCCTTGTTTTTAAATTAAGGCAAAAATAGGCCCAGATAAGTCATTTAAAAAACTGGTTGCAAAACTGTAACAGACCTTTCTTATAAAAATATATTATTATAAAATACCTGTCGTTCCTGAACGTTTGTGTCACTACAGTAAGGAATATCATATCGTCCCTGTGCCTTTTTTAATCATAAATTAAAAGCTGGGCTTCACAATCTTAAATTGTTTTAAAAATAAAAATATTTTTGAAGTTAAAGAAATTATGTATAAAACTAGGTGTCGAATCTTTAGTCTCAAATAATTCATAACTTCGGAATTCAACAGACCACAGAAGACATCGTAGGCTTTCAACTCACGTATTCTATCAAACTGTTTAATATGTTGAAGGGAAAATAAATTTACTTTGTCGATTTTAGAGATCTAAGTATTTCAAATGCGTGCTTTTTATCTTTTAACTTAAACAACTCCTGGACTTTGGCTAGTCAACTCCGTGAGTTACTGTGTTATACGTGTGCCCACAGCTGATCTGTCAGAATCACACATGCAGTTCCTATAGACGCTTAGTCAGAGTTCGCGTTATTTGATATCATTTTGTTTAGACATAGTACAGGTACGTAGAAACTCAGTTCATAGAGAAATAAAATGCAGAGTTTGAACATAAACGGCATTCGGTTTTCACATATCAGGTGAGTGAACTGCCGGATAAAGTCATAAATTCTTGTTTCTTCAATGAAAACTCTAAAAAATTTTAATTAAAACCTTTTAATATAAAAATTTAATTTAATTCAATAAAACAATCAATCGTATATGTTTCTATAGTAAATCTCAAAAGTGCAATTACGTGCAACATAAAACAAATACTAAAATATTGTCCATTTCATAATTCAAAATGTTTGTCAATCTTTCAATTCAATTTGAAATTAGCCAAAAAAATAACAAACAAACAAAGGAATCCCCCATCGGGTATCCACTATGTCCCTCATGGGGACACATTTTAACCTTTTTACACTAGACACTGGCACACTTGCGGGCTTCTCGATCTTTGGTCAGCAGACTAACAAGACCCACTGTGACACACATACACGAAAGACAAGGGACAACCACGCTCACGGTGGGACTCGAACCCGCGACCTTTCAGACCAAAGCGCTGTCGGCACATGCTCTAGCCACGTCGGCCGTCCAAGTTGGCGTATAATTACATTGTAACTAATACGACTAATATTTCAGTCATCTCTTGCAAAGTTCTCTCTGCGTTTAAAAGGTATGTTTGTCCTAACGTACATAACATAAGAACCACGACATTTGTGGCACAACCGGTGTATTTGTATAACCAACTAGTATGAGAACGTTGATTTCTTATTTGTATTCTGCGCCATTTATATTTTCGATTTGTATATAGTGATTTTCCTTAGTGTTCTATTAGTCTCCGGATTTAGCTAAATGGGATAAATTTAAGATATTCAGATTTATCTATTATTTATTTATTAATTTTTATTTATTTAACTCCAGGAACGAAATACGACAGCAGTGATACAGTAATAGTTTTACAGTATCATTCTACTTTGTTTCGACATTTTGTGTCATTAAAAATATTTAAAATTTTACAGAAAGCCATTAAGTTTTCTTGAAAATTCTTCATCTCTACCTTCAAACATAATGTAAACACACTATTTTCAACTCATCTTCCCTTAACTAATTCAGCTTCTGTTGACTCTAATTGGTGCAATCAAAAATATGATAAGCACACTTGTATAAAGATATTATTACGGCTTATTAAAATGTATGTCGAAGAAAAGTGTTAATTTTTCTTTGCTTGCCTTTGGAAACATGCACTACAATGAAAACCTGCGAACATTACTCAGTCGTCAGCCGTCTACACTGTTACAGAAAAACGGGAATGTACCAAAAATTTAGTTCTAGCAATCAAATTCAAATAAGAACATTCGATTTATTATTTCAATTACTTAATATAGGATTTTTTTCGCTAGTAATTATCAGAAATTATTGTTTTGACAATGTACATTGAAATAAGTCTGATAAATCTATATATTTCAAACACTAAGGGTTTTCATTGAAAACTTTTCAATCAGAAAGTATTTTCAACTTTCTACTCAACCAAATTTGGTGATTTTTTTCTTTGATTGAAATGTAGTGGGCCGTGGATATGTTATCTTTGCTTGTGCGTGGATATATTAACTTGAAAGTATTGGAATGAACCGCTTATCTGTATTATTTGTTCAACTCATACTTCGTTTTGTTGTGTAATTAGGAATCAATCTATTGAAAATATTTAGCGAGTCGTCCACTAGTGCAATTAAGCGTGTTTGAGAATATAAACAGCAAAGCGAACAACGATATAGAGACCTGAAAGCGAAAAACTGCGAACTTCAAAGACCTTCTAGTGTAAGTAGTGTAAAAGTGTAAATAAACGTGAAGTCCAGAAATCTATCCTGTTAGGTTCCGGTACTAAATGGAGTCATAGAAGTCTGACTTTATTATCATAGAGGTCTTATTTTGTGAATAAAATGCAAATCTAAGATCTGGATGAATGGATTCATACGGTGAATGTGTCGTTTGAAAGGAGAAACTTCACTATTTATGCCATTTTAATCAGTTTATCATTTCATCGTCCTAAGAGTAATATTACCAACTAAACTAGAGGTGCTTCTACAGCACATACTTTCCTGCATTATTGGGAACCGTTACGTTTCATTATAATATTACAATTTCTCTCCTACTTCAGCGATCACTTCAAAAGTCCAAACCAATTCAAATGAAGCGCCTGCAGGGCATATCTGCAATTATTTAGAGAGTGAGAAATGGTAGACATTTCTTACTTGAAAAAAGAAGCTTTTGTTCTATCCCAGAGGGAAACAATTGCATAAAAACTTGAAACCATTTTTGAGAAAATTTTGAAAATGTTAAGACTTCATTTTAAGTTCCATTTAAAACAAAATATCAGTTTTAAATTCAAGGGCCTGCAACCGACGGCGCGCCGCCGCGACGGTGCCTCGGCGGCAGGATTTTCGGCACTAGCTTGTCAGCTAGGTCGAATTCAGTCGCTGTCTGGAGGAGAATTCTAGCGACCGGCTGCTCTGATCCGTAGCTTACCGTGGTTTCTCCGATCAACACCAGGCGAATGCCGGAGCAGTTCCCTAACAAACGGGTCACGGACCGCGCGCGATCTTTCCTTCCTCTTCCTTGTCTTATTCTCTCTTCTTACACACACACACACTAACATGCACTACACTATCACACATGCCGGGAGACCAGTCGGGAGCTTACAGATTGTCCCGGGTGAGGCGGTGCACCGCTGGTGGGAGATACCTGGTTGAAGGGAAAACCACGTTAGTCGACGGTAGGTCGGCGCCAGATCTCGCCATCCAGCGGGGAGAACACCATCGTCACTTCCCGAGAAAAAAACAGGTACTACACTTACGGCACTAATGACCTAAGTAGTTGACGCGTCCAAAAATACGAATCAATTGATCACACATAGACGGACTGGCAGACGTTTTCCCGTTGTCCGATTTTTCGGTGAAAGTTGATTTTGACTACACAACGAGTTAGAGGAAGTAATGTATTAAGTACAGGAACAAGATTCATCCACATTTTTGCAACCATAGCTCAGAAATAACAGTGTTTCTGATAAAAAAATCGCCGTGTTCTCCCGCAGCATTACAACATTGCGCAAGCAGAATGCGAGTAAGTAAAAATTGAAGCAAAAATTCAACTTGAACAACAGTTCGCAAACTTCTTAACAACGAACAGCAAAATTGCGGAGTTAGTGATCTCGCTCTGCGAATTACTATAAATTTTTCTATATATTACTATTGCGAGGGAATGAACAGCTTAGGGGGAATGAAGGAAATTTGTAAATAAGTACTTTATGAGATTAGAAATATGTTGCACTACGTGCAAATCAACCACTCTTTAAGACAAATTTCAAACAGATTATCTAATTCTCTTTCAATAATTCATTTTCTAATTCGTCCGTCACTTTGCTAAATGATGGCTTTTTGAAATAATCCAGATTATACAATTAGTCTACGTTGTACAGAGTGAATCATTTCAGGTGGTAAAAATTCGAATCGAATTCTCCTCGGTTACAGGAACAAATGTTTCCCTTGCCTTTTTACTGAGAAACGTTCCGTTATTGCACAATAGTTTTTTGATAATTTCTCTTCTCCTACAACGTCCACAAAGTTGCGCTTAAAGTGAATCGGAACTCGTAGTGTAGTTGTAGTATTGCCGATATAAACTACTTCTTTTCTGATACAAATGCTTAACTGATACAAACCCATAACCAAAATTTGTGAGTTGACGGAATTGGGGTATGAATGATGACAGTCCTGAATAGTTTGCAGTCTTGCGATCGCGCCCAATTTTAGTCCGTCAGACTTATAGACCGGCAGAATCCAAATGCACTTGCTGTTCACAAATAACACTAATGATGTCCTGAGTCTACAACAGCGCTTCGTAGTTTGAAAATATTAAGTTAGAGGCCGCAACGAAATCCAAAACTTAAAAGAAATGTTCATCAGGAAACTCCCCAAAATTATGAAGGAATTATTTATTTCTAATATTATGAGGAGCGCTGCTGGTGTGTTTTAAACCAACTCAAATGACTCACTTGTATACATTGATCATGCACTTTTTAAATCAATTTTTCGTTAAAGACTTTTGTGTTAACATTTTACTTCAGCTCTATAAAACATTATCCAATATGCCAAGTCTTTGTTTTTCTGCACCATTTCATAACGAACTAGTTGTACAATGACAAACATTTATAATGAAGAGATAAAACAATGTTTCTCCAGTATCTTGAGATCCATTATAAAACTCTTATTGATTTGCTTATGTATTGTCAATATATTTATATTCGCCAAAGCTGAGGGTATTACTGAGAACCGATTGTAATTTCTATATTATTATTTTATCTTTTTGCTTTTAATTATATTTATTTATATTGTCCGGTTAATATTGTCCGATTCCCTTTTAAAGGGGCCCGAGTTTGTGTTTTTTATAAATTATGTATCTTTATCGGGAATTATTGTTAGTACTGAAATAAATACATCACTATTTTCTTCCTAAGTGAAACTGATATGCCATGAAATATTTAATATTCTTTTCGACTTTAAAATAGAATTCATAGTCACATGTATCATAGCACTATTACAGTGAGTTTAAAGAACAGAAAGAATAATAATGAAACCCTTTGAATCCTAAAAGAAACTAATATGTTCACATAATATTCACGAACATTCATTCCTCTGTTCATTTATTTTTTTAATTAATTTGCAAGTTAATTACAACTTAGAGTCGCTTATCGCAACCTAGCTTCCATTTGCTACGATCTTTCCAGTCGTTTTCTTGCAGGTTTCTTCCGTCCTTCGCTTTATTTATTGCATCCTTCCAAAGTGTCCTCGGTCTCCCCCTTCTTCTTTCTGCAGGGGTCCGTTCGATCTTTTTTTTTTCGGCCACCTTCCCTCATCCATTCGACGCACATGCCCATACCATCGGAGACACTTTGCCTCCACAGTTTCTAAAATTGTGGTCCCTACGTTTAGCCTTGCAAGCACATCTTCATTCCGTATTCTGTCCTGAATCGTGAGCTGACAACAACGTCGCCAATAACCCATCACTCTTTCTGTTAATTTCTTCTTTATCTGTTCCGTTGTTGCACACACTTCTGCTCCGTAGGTAACAATGCTCTCTACAATAGACTTGTATATCTTTATCTTTGTGCATGGTCTCTGTTCATTCATGCCAAATTGTATGTGACATCACTTCATTGAATACAATGGCCATATTGATCTCACATTTTATTCAGTTAAGTTCTTTACTTTTCTTTTTAAATGAAATGACAACTTGGCCTTCCTACATAAATAAAAAGTTCATGGGCACTTCCCTTTGGTCAGGCGTCGCACCACTATTAAACGACGACTCCGCTCCACTACTATTTTCTACAAACATTGGAACGACTCCTCTGGATACCTCCTCATTATATCTCCACACGCTACGACATATCGGTTCACTCCCTTTTCATATGCCCATCACGACGGCACAACTCCTTCTGTCGCTGTTTTCTCACCACAGCATTTGGAATCCCTTCGTTTAAATTTATGCTGCTGCGGTAACTCGTAATTAATTATTTTTTTCTTTCCCTTCTATGCGTTACTTCTACTGATTTTATAAATAGTACTATCCGTGTTTCCAATTATTTTGTTTAAGAGGCCCAGATTATCTCAATTTGAAAGAGGAAGCTTTTGTAAATTTTAACATTAATATTTTCATATTAATCACATTAGCAAAAATTTTAAAATTTGAACTTTACTTATACACTAGCTACACTACCCCGCGATGCTGTGATACTTATCGTAATTTATTAGCCAGAAAAAGGAATTCCATCTATTCCCGCCCCGCGGCGGAGCGTACTACTATCTGTTCTACTGTGTCCCGCCCCGCCGTGCTCCGTTCTTCTCTGCCATGCACCCATTTAGAAATAACCGGTGTTCCTGACTTTCTCACTAAAAAATATTTATAATTTTTCTTACTGTGGTTCCCGCCCTCCAATTTCACTCACTTAACATTTCGAATGGACTAACATTAACAAAAATAAAATGCATTTACTCACGTGTATTCTTTTTGCAAAATTTTGTGTATTATACTGTAGTACCAATACTTTCTATCAATTGCCACATTGTAAAACATGCTCTTTTTCATATTTTTTCTTCTTCTCGCGTATTTACAAAGAAAAGTTTCAAATTTCTCTTTTACTTCAATTATACTTCTGGCCGAACTTACTCTCGAGAATTTAAATAATTCATCTCCTCACCATCCAAAGGTTTGCATTCACTATCTACTATAATAAAATACTTACCTACAAAAATTCATCCATTTGTCACAGTTTAAGCATAACACGTAAATAATTCTTAGTATGTTTCACTTTAGCTCGTTCGACTCGCAAATACGTAATAATCATGCTTAATTTATTACCACTAACCCACTAACTATTGCATGCAAAACAGATGTGTGCATTAACACCGTTTCAACACTTATTACATTCACGCCTAGAATGTAATAAGCATATTACATCAATAAGTAATATGCAATTAAAATCAATAACCAAGTTACTTGCATACAGTGGCGTAGCGTCAGGGGACGCTAAGATGCTGAGCATCCCCACGTGAAATATTAATCAAAGAAGCCTAAATATTCTATTGATAATCTTCCAAGTGAGTGAAACACATTCAGCGAAAAACGTTTTGTATTAATATTAAAGTGATTTCCTATGATTGAATTCCGCGCGTTTATACAAGCTGGCCTCCGATTGCTTGGACGCTAAAGTGCTTCTAGCGTCTACCGCAAGATTGCGACGAGCAATGACGCATGCGCAGACGGCGAGGTTCTTCCCTCCCCTCTTCACCCCTGCCCTAGGATTCTCGAGTCCCGAAAAGCTAGCATACGGGCAGCATACGGCTGGTGAGAAAGGCTTATGAGAGCAAGTTGCTCGCTTGTGCACGAGAACGCAGCACACTTGAGGTTGTCAGAGAAATATTTTTCTTTCTCAGTCGTGATTCCGTGCTTGATCGTGAGCACAAACAGAAGATGTAGTGCTTGCCTACTAATTCTCAATTAATATCTAAGAAGTTGAATTCTTACTTAAATATATTAAATTTTATTTTGGTTCGAAATATATCAATTCACAAATGATCCAATTGTCAATCGCGCGTGAGAACTAAAGCGGAGCTATTTCATTATTTGCTTTCAAGAAGTCTCCTGACAAAAATATGTTGAAGTAGTGTAACATTTGTTTCAAAAACCTAGATTCTAGAGAACATGAAAAATCATGATGTCTTCAGTTTGCATTATTGTTGAGCATCCCCAAATGCATGAGACACGCTACGCCACTGCTTCCCTATAAGAAAACTGCCATTATCTTTCCTAAATATGAACATTTCAGGTTAAACAATGGAAAATACAAATCAACCAACAGCCCTCTCCAAGGAGGTTGTAGTATATTATAATCTATTTCCTACAGACACGCAAATAGTGCATAGATCAACTCAATCGTAGATCTCAGTCGTCATCCTCTGGTGGCGCACAGCTAAACAATTGCACAGTGAGACATTTTGGAATCTGTGATGTAATGCTAGGCGAAAACAGTCCAGAAAAGTAATTATTTCGTAAATATATTAATGTTTATGTTTGTAAATCATAGCCTTAATATACCTTTGAAAGAAGCTAGCACAAAAGTTTCCTCAGTATTGGTTCAGTAGATTCAGAGATTGTCGCGCTGTATGTCAACGCAGTCTTTACACATTAGTAGAGATTAAATGATAAAATGCGATCAAATGTACGTAGCAGTTATTTATGCCATCTTCGAAGATCATGAAAATAAACAGAATCACGCACATTTTTATATTACATTTCAGTAATTTAAGTAGTCATTTTTACAGGCATTTTAGTGGTTACAGATTATGAAAAGGTATCTGAAATTGTGTAATGCATGTGCGGCAAAAAATTGCAACTTTTTCTAACAAAACGATTTTCCAAATAAATGCTTTATTTATGAGCCACAAACCTTTTCATGTCAATCTGGATTAAATTGAATTGAAATTTGTAAATAACTGCTTCATTGAATTGTGGAATCTCGTCACGAATACTCAATTACGTTATTCATTTTTGAGGATTAATTTCTGCAGCAATTAACACACAATCGAATAGTCAATAACTCACTTTCATGAACGCCAGAACACGTACAACTGTTTCCGTGAATGAATGATAAGTATTCCAATGCACCGATTACAACAGTTTCAGAGGACAAAAAGTCTGCAAGTTTTTAATATGATCATTATTATTTTTGGCTCAAAACATATTAGTACCCTGAAAGTAATGTGGAGGCAGAAAATCATAACAATAATTGTTAAAAATAAGAAAATGACAAAAATAATAATAATATAAACAAGAAAGGCTATAAAAGCACGAAAGATAGAAACAAAAAAGACAATAATTATGGAGAAGTTATATAAGATACGTCCTCTTGACGTTATAGAGTAAAGAAAATCTCCATCTACTGCCTACTTTTACTTAAATTTATACGTAATGAATTATCTATTGAGGGTGGTAACATAAAATAATCTATAAAATGATAATATCCAGAGCATGAAATCAGCACACGCGAACTTTTTATTGTTGTTGTTGTTGTTATTATTATTATTATTATTATTATTCCACTATATCACGACTAAAGATGTTATGCATCGGCTGAATATAAAATCTACTCCAGGTTGCAACCAGCTACCTAAGGAGTAGATCTAGGGACTGTCGGTGCCTCTACAATACTTTGCGCAAAATGTAGGCTGTTCCAAATAAAGCTATTTCTTGCACTTCCCAGTCCTTTGAATTACTTGGGAGTTTAGACAAGTTCTCACACAAATTTTGCGGAACAAATCCCAGAGCTCCGATAACTATCGGGACGACCTGTGCTTTTACGCCCCACATTCGCCTGATCTCGATTTCCAAACTCTTGTATTTAAGACGTTTCTCTGCCTCCTTGGTAACGACGTTTTGAACGCAAGGTACAGCAACATCGACAAGTAAACACGATTTGTTCTCCAAATCCCGGATGACTATATCCGGTTTGTTTGCCGCTATGGTGCGATCAGTTTGAATTTCTTGGTCGTACAATATCGTACACAATCCAACAGACGTCACCGGTTTCGGTGAGTGTTCGTACCACTTGGGGCATGTGTTCGGAACTTCGAGGGCGGTACAGATCTGCCAGTGGAGGTAGTTACACACCCTGTCGTGTCTTTTTCAAGTTTTCGGTCTTTGCTAGGATTGGACAAGCTGAGACAATATGATCAATGGTTTCTACGTGATCCTGACAAATGCGGCATATATCATCTTGGGAAATTTTGAGAACCGCTTTATCATAATGTGTTCTCAACGCCTGATCTTGGGCAGCCATTACAAGTGCTTCCGATTCTGGCTTCATTCTTCCCCTTTTAAGCCACATAAATGATTGATCTTTATTTATCTGCACCTTGTCCATTCCTTTTAGGTATTGTCCGTGGAGTGGTTTGTCTCTCCACGATTTCTTTAACATTTTTTTGTGTCTCAAATTTCATGTTAAGTAGCATCAGAAGTTCAGTGTCTCTGTCATTGTGGGTGTCTTGCATAGTCTTGTTCGCAATGCTTCTTGCTACACTTACAATGCCTCTGTATCCCATTCTTCGGTCAGATTTCATGACCTGCCTCATTAGTGGGTCATCTTGATGGCTGACTACATACTTTCCTATCCCAGTTATTACATTGTGCCAAGAGGCTTCAATTTGTCTCAGACCTCTTCCTCCTTCTTTACGTGACACATTAAGTCTATGTACATCAGCTCGGGGATGGGCAACATGATACATTGTAAGCAGTTTTCTAGTTTTTCGATCCATGATGCGAATTTCCTGTTCAGTCCAGTCTACTAGTCCGAAACTGTATTCGGCTACAGGCACCGCCAAACTACTTATTGCTGATATTTTATTCCTTGAGTTCAGAGCGGACTGCAGGACAAGTCTCACTCTTCTATAATACTCCTTGCGAATTCTCTCTTTCATTGTGTCGTTCGAGATGGTCTCACATTCTTAAATGCCCAGATATTTGTAAATTTTACCTGGCTCAAGATCTTGAATCACAGTGTGACTATCAACTTCAATTTTCTCTGACGTGGTCATTTTGCCTCTTTTTAAGTTGACTTTTGCACACTTGTCAAGACCAAACTTCATACAGATGTCATTGCTAAACTCATTGATGACAAACAGCATTTGGGAGAGAATCGCTTCATTTTTAGTAAACACTTTAAGATCATCCATGTAAAATAAATGTGATACAGGCCTTTCATCACCATGGAGCTTGTAACCAAAGTCAGTGTGCGACAGCTGTCTCGATAGAGGAATCAAACTAATGCAAAACAGCAGAGCTGATAGTGAATCTCCTTGAAAGATTCCCCTGTTAATCTGAATACTTCTTGTTTCTACTACTCCCTTTCCGCTGTGAATTAGTAACCTGGTGCTCCACGACTTCATACTAGCCTTGCAAAACTCAACAAGTCTAGGATGAAATCGATAGCTCTCCAGGGTCTTCAAAATCCAATCGTGTGGTACACTGTCAAAGGCCTTCTGGTAGTCAATCCAAGCCATGCTTAAATTACGTTTTCATTTCTTTACATAATTCAAAATTATTTTATTCAGAAGCAAGATTTCCTTACAGCCATAGGAACCTTTACGACATTCTTTCTGTTCAACTGGCAACAGATGGTTCTTCTTTAGGCGCCGATACAGTTTGTCAGCTATGGCTGCAGTTATACGTTTGTACATTACTGGCAGGCAAGTAATTGGCCTGTAGTTCTTCGCCAAAGAGCTGTCTCCTGCTTTGGGTAGCAAATACGTGGTACCGCGAGTGAGCCATTCGGGGAGTTCCTTAGGGTTTTCTAAAATTTTATTAACAGCCTTTGGTAGATGATAATGTAATGATGTTAATTTCTTAATACAATAAATGTGGATCTTATCAACCCCAGGGGATTTCCAGTTTCTCATGTTCTTAATTGTTTGGCATAGGCCCTCTTTCGAGAATCCTTGAACATGTTCCACTGTTTCCACGAGTCCATTGGCAGCATCAACTTCAGATTGGAGCCACGATGCGTCTTTGTTGTAAGATCTGGTTTCCTCCCAGATTCCTGCCCAAAATGTTTCGACGTCATCTTTTGAAGGAGGGGCAGCATTGCCATTCGGTTTTTTAGTCAGACTGCGATCGAATCTCTTCGCGTCTGTTTCAAACAATCGGTTCTGTACACGGAAATCTTCTCTACGTTTGTACCGTCTTATTCGTTGAGCCCATGCTTGGATTTTCTCTTTTAGCTTTTCAGCTACCACTAGCCTTGTTGTGTCATTGTCAATTAGGTATTTTTGTTCAACATGGAGTATTTTTTGTTGAACTTTATACGTGTGGTTTGACTTAGAAGATGCCTCGGCTAGGAGTGATATTTCACGCCGTGTGTCGGCTATCCGTTTCATAATTCTTTTCATCCATGGAGGTACGGAGCTTTTTACTTTGTCTGGCTGTCGGCCATCGGTGTTCTTGGCTGACCCCAAGATTATCTGAGATACTAGATATCCAGTTGCATACAAGATGTGATTGATTTCAGTAATATATAGATCTCTACTTGAGATCTGTACAACCTCATTTAAGACAGAATTCGCTGTTTCTATCACTCTCTTAGCTTTAGCATTTTCGTAAATTCTCCTCAACGGTGCACGAGATTCGAATGGAAGTAGACGAACTCGTTCTATCTCGCGTCGGAGGAGGTCCCACATCATGTCCTTATCGTGTGACCCATGGCCAGATGAATTTTCACCACTGACGGATGTTTCATTTGGAAGAGATGAACCTTCGAGAGGACCATCGTTTTCAGGGATATTAGATGGTTCTAAATGTTCGTCAAGTGGATAGTTCGATCGAAGAACATACTCCGCGTTTCTCTGGATGTCTGCAAGTTGTTCTGCTGTGAATTTTCCACTGCTGAGTATGTATCGTCGTTGACTGGCAAGCTTCTTTGAGTCTAGGGTAGGTCTCATATCTGGGTTCCGTTCTCTCCATATCTTAAAAACTTCTATTTCTGAGCCCCCATTTTTCGCTTTTGCATAGTAAAAGCACCACATCACCTCCTTTAATTCATCCCGAATCCATCTCTGACGATGGCTTCGAGCTACTGCCGGCTCTGGGTTCCTGGGACTAACATCCGTGGGATGGCCAGATGTCGACAAGGTGACATTAGGTCGGTTTCTGAGCAGGTATGGGACATTGGTAGAACAAGGCACGTTAAGGTTCATTACATTGCTTGTTCTATCCATTTTGCTCATTGGTTTCAAGTTGTTGTTATTATTATTATTATTATTATTATTATTATTATTTTACATTTTCTCAAACAGTGAGGCAAGCGCTTCATAAGAATGCTGCAACGTAGTATGCAAAGTACTAAGAGTCACAAACGGGAGAGCTAGGAATACTCCAACTGTTCGTTCGATAAGTTTGAAGGAAAAATTTGGAGCCATTTTTGAGAAAATGGCGTTTGAGCGTTTCCGAAAATGCAGAATATTGAGCTAGTTTTCACCAAAAACTGTTGAGTTTTAGAGAAACTTTATACGACATTTCTTAAAGTACATATACTCATAAATATAATGTGAACAATTTGCCACTGATGTAAATATTAGCGACGTGAAAGACAAGTCAAAAAATCTTTTTTGTAATTTTAGAGGAAAAAAGAATAGAGCAACATGACATTTATTTCATCTCATAGAGTATATTAGGCATTATCCCTACCAAACGTTTAAAGAAAAAATATGGAGCCGTTTTGAGAAAATCTTGTTTTTGTTATTTTTTAAAATTGCACATATTTCATGCAATATTGCGAGAAAACTACTATTTTTTTAAAAAAATGTATAGGACTTTAATGAAAGAACTCTCTATGGAGAACAAATTTTATTTCAAGGGAAAAATCTCTATCATTAATTTTGTAGTTGTAGGAAGAGCCCGAAAAAATCAAACTTTTGCAATTCTTGAAAATTCAGAGTTAACAGTGAAATTTGCAATAAATTTAAAGAAAAAATTGGAGCCGTTTTTGAGAAAATTTTGAAAACGTCCGGGGAGCTTCATGTAAAGTACCTCCAAATTTTGAAGAATGTTTTTGAAAATTGCGGCGCCTTGAATGGAATCAGATCGACGGGGCAGTGTTCATTTTGGAAAAAAATCGTACATATGTTTTAGATGCTGGTGTTGTTCACAGATGGGCAATTTTTTTTCTTAATTTAGCAACTAGTTTTATCCATTTTTTCATTATCAGGCAATTTTTTCTGCCAAAAATTCGCCGTTTTTCGCTCAGAATTACATAACTTTCCATATGCTACGTATATTGCTCCGTATATTCGTATGTATACGGGAAAGTTAAAGCGGCTGTTAAGTATTTCTTATTATGAAAGGCCTGAGCGATGTCTTCAGAAATTATTAAGAGTTGGTGAACTGTAGAATGGTTTGGCCTGAATCCAAACTGACAGGAAGGAATGATGATATTATTAGCGAGGAAACTGTTTAGTGTAAATAATATTAATTTCTCGAATAATTAACATGGATAGGATACTTATGGGCCTGAAACTGGCGGGGTCATTGGGAGATTTCTTAGGTTTTAAAATTGGGATAATTACTGCTTGATTCCATATGTTGGGAAAATAACCAAGTCTTAGGCATCCATTAAAGATGCCCGTTAAGAAGACAATGCTGCTTTTGGAATACTTTTAGGTGCCATTACAGAGGCATTGTCAATTCCCGCAGATTTCTTGTTTTTCGCGATTTTGATTAGTTCTGTCACGTTGGATGGAGCATTGTAATTAATGGGCAGAGGCACAGACGAGTACTGTTTATCGAGGAAACGAATTATTTTGTTATTGAATGGTAAGTCATAAACATGACTTGATTTTAGATTATTAGCAAGATAATCTGATAATATTGTTCCTTTATCTTCAGTGGTAGTTGCTCTTTTATTGTTGTAATCTATCGGAGGAATGGTGCACGGTGGATTATTGAAGTGCCTGTAGATTTTTCAAATGTTAGAAGAGTCCTTGTCTAAATTAGTAAAGGTGTATGTTGAAATTTTTGAAATCTATACTGTTCGAGAAGAGAATGAACTTTGTGTGTTAAGTAATTCAAGGTTTTCTTAAGATGGGGACATCTATATTCTTGACAGAACTTTCTGGCGATTCTTTTGGATTAAATTAGAAATAATATATTTTGCGGAATATTACAATTTTTGTGTTTGAGATTTTTACGGTATACTTTGACAACTAGAAGGTTGAAAATCCATGAAGACTAGTTGTGTTGTTAATTTGTTTGTTAATGACAGTATTGGCTGTTTTATAGAATTCATCTTTTGCCTCGTCTATTTCCGTGTTGTTAGTGCAAAACAGGGGTGGTGGAGGAGACTGTATGTGAGTGATTTGCCAGTTAATAGTTTTTGGGATAGTTTCCGAGTCATTTGAGGGAGGAGGATTGTTATTGAACGTTATCAGGACTGGGCAATGGCCTGAATTTGATTTCGTTAAGGGAAATTGATCAATTTGTTCGTTGAATTGTTTACCTACTACAATGTCCAGTATACCGGGCGGAATGCGTTGATTAAATGGATCGCGAGGGGGCTATTTTATTACAATTTCATTTATGCACAAAGTTTAACAGGATTTTTACTCCAGCGAGTTTGTTCTACATCCTCAAGCTCGGTGCTTAGCATCAAAATCTCTTATAGCTAGCGTGGGGGTGTAGTGAGCGAAGAGTTTTTGTAGTTGAGTCGAATTTAGCAGTAAATTGGGTGGTTTGTACACTGCCGTAATTGCAATAAACTTGCAGGTTTTGTCCTTTAAGAAAACTGTAATAGTTTCTAAACCAGTGGTAATTGCAAACCGACCTTGGTCATGATGAATGTTCTGATTGATAATTATTGCCACTCCACTAGAAGCTTTTGAAGAAGGGCAGTTTATTCTATAAACATTGTAACCTGGAATTCGAAAATTTGCTGTAGGTGCAAAGTGAATTTCCGTTATGACTGCAAGATTTATATTATGTTCTAAGAGCGAGAATCTTAAATAATCTTTTTTAGCTGTGATGCCATTGTCACTGCAGTTTAATAGAATTAATTTCGTAAGTTTATTTATATCCATGTACTGGAAAGTAAGAATCATAGGAATTTTTTAAATTCTGAGCCTCAAGAAAACATGCGCAGATAATCTCTTTCCCCACACGTCATATACAGTTTTTACTGTTTTTTCGCCAAATAAATAAATAAATAAATTTGTCAAATAAAAATACGATTGAATAAACGATTGTATACACAACTGAATTATAGAGATTAAAGCATTAATTATACAATAATGAAAAAATTAAAAGGATTGGGGAGAGGTGGGGGTGAAGGAAAGGGACCTTGGGTGTTTTAGAAACGACCGTTATAAGCAGCATGTGCCCTTTGAAATGTGAAAGAATTTAAATTTGTAATATTTTGAGGAATTGGAAGTTGAGGCACATCGAACTGACTTACTTCCGCAAGTGCTACTGTCCACGGTGCTTCACTGTCGCTCGCTTAGCGAGAGAATAGAAAGTTAGTATAGCATGCAGATAGCATGAAAATAATTCAGATAAAAAACATTCCCACTTCGTCTTTCTTCAGTGCAGAGCTGATTTTCATGAAATTACAATTTAATTGTAGAATCAGAAGAATTAAAGTATAAACTTAATTTCTAAAATAATACTTGTTAAATGGAACTGAGATACATGGAAGAAAATGTTCGGTATTACATGTGCAAGACATCTAAATTACTAATTTCCTAGAATCTACATTTCTAATTAGCAATGTGCGCAGAAATCGAGGGAAAACTATGCGGCCATGAGAGAGGTGCCTATGGTTTCGTGGAATATCCAGTAACTTGGGGAAAATCCAAAAATAATGTAATAATTTCGACTTTGACTGAAGAATGCTAATACTTCATTTTGTTATTCTGTTTCTTCTCGTACTGCGCGCACCAACTAAAATCTCATACTCAGAACCTCCCTCCTGACATAGCCGACATCGTGCGATAACAAGGCTCTAAGAAAAAACCCAACCGCCATTGAATCTTTTCTATTTACGTATTGCGTTATGGAACAGAAACCTTTTTTATATTCTTGGTATGTGAAGAATTGTTGTACTGTACAAACTATAAGTCTTTAATGAACTGCAGATCCTCATTTACGAGTAAAACTTTTCTGTTGCTTTCCGTGCTCTACAATGAACCCATATTAGGGGGCCGTCCATAAATTACTAACGCTAAAGAGGAGGAAAGGTGTCTGAGGCAGCGTTACGTTGCGTTACATAGGGGTAGGGAGTCGTAGTTTAGTGTTACGTAATGCTGATATTTATTTTTAAAAACTTTCAGCGTTTGCTGAAATAATTTCTTTTATTTAGTCTTGTACTACAACATTACTATTAACAAATTAAATTAAAAATATAATAAATTAAAGAAGTTATGATCATAATTGTTACAATAAATGGAAATATTTTTAATAAATGAATCTTTTATATTACGAAGAAACTATTCAAAACTGATCTATAATGTATTCTGGAATCAAGTTAAGATGGCGCAATATACTCGGATTCTATGCGTTAAACACGACGCATGCACGGTGCATGCACGGCTTGCCAGAAATTTTCTCGTATACGCCTCCTTTATTTCAGGAATTGTCCCCAATCTTATTGTTACGTCCAGTCTGCACCTCCAATTAATTTTCACTTTAATAATTACAATCTTCAAACTATAACACAAATACAACTCGTTTCTGCTTTATAAATGATTTTTACTTATTGTAATTGGGGGAAGATGTCTTATCGCAAGCGTTAGGTAATTATTAGCCGGGAGTTCAAGCGCGCGTTACAGGGGAGAAGGGGTATTCAAAATACTCCAAATTTGGGTTATGTAATTTATGGACGGCCCCTTATCAATTAGATGGAACGTGGACATCACATTAATGACAAAAAGACGCCGTTTTTTCGCGCAGCATTACATAACTTTCCCTATACTACGTATATTACTCCGTATATATGTACGTATACGGGAAAGTAAAAATCAAAAGGGAAGATTGAAAAAGACATATTGAAAAGACATATTTTGAAAATAACTTCTGACAATATAAGTCACATATTGAATCTATAATCCAATTTGAACGAGTCATATGACAACAAATTTCTACTTTTCTAGTATCTATTTTTATTCATGAACCAGAGCTAGATTGGTGTACGATGTTTTGAAAGGCAGTCACATTCTGACCGCGCTCGTGCACAGCGGTGGCGTCCAATGCGGGAGGGTGGTTGGCAGGTGGGGTCGAGAGCAGGGTCGGGAAAAGAGAGATGAAGCAGAGGGCGGGATGTATAATGCGGTGAGTGGTTCATGAAGCGTATGGAAGGGTGAGGTCGAGCAGTGGCGCGGACAGGGGACGTGAGACGCGAGAGGGGGACGAGTGGGTTGGGATATGAGGGGAACGAACACAGGGTGATAATGTACGACTAGGTCGAGCGATATGGGGCGTGCCTCTCCATGCCTGGCGTGGAGAAAATGTAGCGGAGCGCGGGTGCCGGACGGTAGTGTGGCGTGCGGGGAAGCGAGCAACGGGATGTGGGGCAGGGAAAACAGATCGCTGGACCAGAGTGTAGGATGTGGCAAGGGGTCACAAGACGGTGATGGGAGGCAGGAGTGAGGTAGGGTGGCCAGCCGTGAGAGGGGTGAGGTTATGAAGGACGCGGGGAGCAGGGCCGGAGTGCATGACGCGGGGCGCAGTGGTGCGAAGGAGGAATGGGGCTGCAGGACACTGGGGAGGAGGCGTTACAGCGGGGCACTGGCTGAAGGTTGCGGGTGCGGGTCGTGAAGGGTATGGAACGCGAAACGGTGGGAGATGGGGCGCAGGGAGAGAGATCTTGGGGAGGGGTGAGAGCTCTGGACGATGCTGTGTGGAGCAGGAAAGGGGCTGCCCGATGCCGGACAGGATACGGTAGAGCGGGGCATGGGGTGCAGGACGCGGGTGGAGGTCGTGAGAGGTATCCATATAGTCCACACTTCCATACTTCACATTCCAATGTGAAGCGATGAGGGGTGGGAGGTAGGGAGCGGAGGCATTGGGAAAAGTGAAGGTGCGGATCGTGGCTGTATGGAGCCGGAAAGGATGCGATAGAGCAGGGCATGGGGGTGCAGGACTCGGGTGGAAGTCATGAGGGGTATGGAACGTGAGGCGGTGGGGGCGTGGGTAGGGTGAAGGTGCGGATCGAGACTGTGTGGATCAGGAGAGGAACTGCAGGACGCCGGAGAGAATGCGTTAGAGAGGGGCAAGGGGTGCAGGACTCGGGTGGAGGTCGTGAGGGGTATGGAATGTGAAGCGGTGAGGGGCGGGGGACAGGGAGCGGAGACATTGGGAAAAGTGAAGGTGCGGATCGACACTGTGGCAAGAGAGGAGTTGTGGCGAGAGAGAGAAGACTGGAGCAAGAGAGGGACTGCAGTATGCCGGACAGGATGCGTTAGAGCGGAGTATGGGGTGCAGTTCGCGAGTGGAGGTCGTGAGGGGTACGGAACGAGAAGCGGTGGGAGTCGGAGCGAAGAGAACGGGAGAGTGGGGAGTGGAAGTGAGGGGAGCGGGGCACAGGGCGCGGCGCCTGATCCGCGCGCGACGCAACTTGTGGCGCTGCGATTTTGTGCAGCTTCGCGCGCACGGCGGGCGCTTCTAATGGAAACCGAAGCCCTCCCCGCCGCGCCGCGCGCGCCGCCCACCGCCCTGTTTGCGCGGCTTTTTCTCGCTCCGCTATTAATAATTGAGCGGTGGCGCCGGGGACCGGGGAGGCGGTCGCCAATTGCTTCCCTGAGATGCGGTTGCTACGGAAACCATTCAGCGGCTGATGGGAAGCCCAAGCTGTGTGCGCGCGCGCGCCGCCGCCCCCGCCCCCACCACCAGCGCCCTCCATCTCCCTTGGCCCCGTGGTTGCCACAGCGTTTGATTCTGCGTGCTGTCGTCTCCGCTGTGAGGAACACGCCGCTTCTAGTGGTTTTCGTACTGCAAAGGCTCTCCCTACTTATCGCCACTTTCACAGTCGCTGAATCTTGTGAGCCCACTAGAATTTCAATCACCATTGGTGCCCGTTTCGTTGGCCCGTTTCAAAGCACACCTACCACCGTAAATGAATCTAACGCACCAAACCATATTCTCGAAAGTATAATTCAACATCTACGATCTCTCAACAAGGGTCATGTTATTGTTTCTTTGTCGCCCACGTACTATTGTATTATTACTGGTTCACTATTGCTACGTGCTGTGAAGAGTCTGACACCTTCTTTTCATTCATTTGACAATCACCACCTACGTCGTATGTTATCCACGAGTCGACGAGAATGCCAAAATCATAAGACTGTTGTTTTTCTTCCAACCACGCTTCTGAATTGAAAAACTAGTACCGTCAAAAATGAATGCACGTTTATTTTGTCTCACTCGTAATCTCCTTTTTAAATTCTCTGCTCTTAGTCTCTTCACCAACCACCATTTCTCTGCTACCTTTCGCTGGTACCGAAAGAGGTGTTCTATGAAAAATCTTTTCGCTATCTACACTTCCTCCAGCCGGTCTCATAACAATATATCGCATCCGTTTCGCAAATCATCCCATTCACAATCAATCATCTCAAATATCATGCATCCGCACCGTCACCCCTACAGTAGTGAGCAACGACAATTCACCGTTAAGCTCACATGTATGAAAGAGGAAGTGATAAAGCCATAGATTCCACCCTTGCCAAATCGGAGTAATCGGTATTGCACTCACCATCTAATAATTTTCCCTTAAAGTTTTACAAAGGAATCATGACAAGTTAAACAATTGGTTTATTAGTCATTTAGACACTATTTCAGACTTTTTAATGTATAGCCAAAGTGCAGAGACCTCCATATCATGTCTATCGATACAGGGATCCGATGTGCAAAGGGGTATTGAAAAATGATGTAATGCATAACGCTTTGTCACATATTGTTCGCTAAAAAATGGCCTATAATGTGTTTAAACTTGATTGGGGAGAAATAATTTTTCGAGCCATAACAAAAAGCAATGAGTACAAAAGCCAACAAAAATAATGAATATTAAATAAATTTCGTGACATTGGGCGTACCTTGATGAGGAGTCTTTCCCAATCTCCATTCAGCTGCACCCGCCCGTGTCGCGCGCTGGTCCACCCCGCCTCGTCCTGTCACCCCCGCTCCACCTCGACCCCACCCCGCCCCTCTCTACTCCGCCCTGCCTTGCTCTGCCTATTCCAACTTCGACTGCTCCACTCTAGCTCGCTCCATCCCGCCTCTCCCTGCTCCGCCTCGCCCGCTCCGTCATGCCTGTCCCCGCTCCACCTCACATTTCCTTTCTCCACCCGCCACCACCCCGCTCCATACACTTCCTTTCTCCACACGTGCCTGCCAGCCACTCCCGCCCCGCTTCGACTCTCACTTCCATTCTCCGGCCGGCCCCCAACCCGCTCCATCTCCTCCTTACCTTCTCCGCCCCGTGCCTCCTCACACTTCCTTTCTCCCCTCCAGGCCGCTCTCTTCACCACACACTTCCTTTCTCCATATGCCCTCGTCCGACTCGACCACACCCATCCCTTCTCCGCCCCGCCTCGCCACGCCTCACATTTCCTTTCTCCGCCTCGGCCCACCTTTTTCTTGCCCTGCCCGTCCCCGCCCCGCTCCGCCTCACACTTCCTTTCTCCGACCCCCTTCCACGCCCCGCCCCACCCCGCCCCGCCCCGGCCCCGCCCCACCCCTCCCCGCCACGTCCCCGCCCCGCTCCGCCTCACACTTCCTTTCTCCGCCCCCCTTCCACGCCCCCGCCCTACCCCGCCCCGCCCCGGCCCCGCCCCACCCCTCCCCGCCACGTCCCCGCCCCGCTCCGCCTCACACTTCCATTCTCCGCCCCCCTTCCACGCCCCGCCCCACCCCGCCCCGCAACGGCCCCGCCCCGCTCCGCCTCACACTTCCTTTCTCCGCTCTCCTTCCACGCCCCGCTCCGCTCCGCCACGGCCCCGCCCCGCCCCGCCCCGCCACGGCCCCGCCCCGGCGCCGTTTGATCCGCCGCGCCGCCGGAGCAGCCTCTGAGGGCGACGCCGCGAGGCTTCCCGCAGGCGGCGGCGGCGGCGCGGCGACAGCGTTTGCGAATTCCCTGAAATTTGCGAAGCCGCTTTTGGACGTTCGCGCGCCACGCACGTTCCGAGATGCCTCTCCTGATTTAAACGCACTTTCTGAAAAGCCCGCGACTCGGGATCGTTGTAGGAGAACGTAAGAACCAGTGAGCAGTGATGCGTGTTCTAAGATTTTATTTTCATTGATAAGAAGATTCATTTGCAAAGTTTCTTGATTCTTTCAAAATTCAGATAGCCTTTGTATTCCTGGAAAGTTGTAAAAGTCAGGTTTTTAAGAAATAAATTTCATTTTAAACACCAAATTATCACATTGTTCTTAATAAGTCAGAAACTCCCTGCAATGCAATTAGATCTTGCTCTCATTTTCCGAGAAGTGCATTTTTGTGTTCCTGCAGAACAACGACTGTTGCATCGACAATGTGACATAGCAATTAGGAAAAAAGAAGCAGATTCATAGGTGATACTTTGAGTATTGTGAAAACAACCAATGTTTCACAGAGTTTGTTCTTCTTCAATTCTTAATAACAAATCCTGGATGATGCCCTAAATTTGTTTCGTTTATTTGCTGTTTAATAAACGCTCCTTATTCTTATTTCCGGCCCGTATACCTGTCGGTGTCCACTCGGGCGAGAGTTTAGTGCAGGCGCAACCAGCTGGTTTCTGACCGTCTGCCCAATCCATCGAGCCGAGGTAGTTCGTAAGTCACAAAACCTTTATTTCCCGGCCAGCGTAGCTCGTGAGCCCATAGAGTGAGAGAGTAAAAGTTGTGACCAGATTTTGCTGAGGTGCGTAGGTCATGCCTCGCGGCTAGCTCTTGGTCCGCGTGCTTGCTTTCCACTACGCGGCCCCGGTTTCTATTCCTCGTCGAGGCCAGATTACAGTGCGCGGTTTTCTTGCAATGTCCCATGCAATGTTGCTGGGTGACGATGAGAAAATTCACTTCTCAGGTTGATGAGACCGGAATACGGCGTGGGGATGTCTACGTGCTAACCCCTAAACCCGTGGCCACGAGGAAGGGACGTCGGGGATTAGTTCCCTTTCGTCAAGACAAAAACCATTACATCTTGGGCCCCTTCCGTCTTCTAATCAACGAAACACGATAACCCAAATAACTATTCCCACTAGTTTACATTCATATTCCTAATGATTACTGACTTTTTCGTTAATGTTACTGTTAAACTCTATAAACATGTTCCTTCCCACAAGATATTTGCTAAAAAAATATAAAAATAAAACAAAACACCCACACACATACTCTCGCACTATCCCCTCATCCTCATCCATGAAGCAAACTCACTGTTTCCTGTATCTCTGCATCTGTATCTCTCTGTAGTTTTCTTTATTCTCTTTTTTTGATTTCTTACATACTTTTCCCTTCTAATCTGTATCATTTTATGGTCTACCACCCCGCCATCTTCATATCGCAATGTGATTTAATTAATCGACTATTTTATATTGAATAATATTTAATTTTACAAAATACTATCTCCTTTAATACTTCGAGGTATGAATTACCTCAAAATTCGTGAATTAAGGATATACTCAAAATTCTAAAGATAATTTCGAAAAAAGGCACTTTTGTTAAACTGTTGCATTTTTAATAAAACATGTTTAAATTTTAAATGAACCTGAAATTTTTAGAATATTCGCCTCGAGTAAATTTGAAAGAAAAGTTAAAAACAACATATCCGCGTTATTTTTAGATGTTTTATTCACTTTTTACACGTTACAAGGTTAACGTCCATTTTTTTAACGGTAGCCAGTTTGTCATAAAATACAAAATATGTTATTTTTTTCATTTTATTCTTTCTTTACGATGTTTCGGGGACTACCTTTTTCCCATCATCAGGTGTACAATATTATAAAATATATATAACTAATATTATTATACATTACACATTATATATTATACAGCACATATTATACGATATTCATTATAATGATGACTATGCTACATAATTCATAAATAATTTATGCCAATTAGTTTTAAAAGAATTAATTTGTATTTCCTAATTTTAATTAGAAAACCGTCGTATTTACATTTAAATTTTTTTTCAAACGTTTTAAAGCATTTTTTATCATATAACATACAGTATCTCATTTTTAGGTTTTGCAATTATTATGACTATTCGTTTGGTACAAAATATAAGCGTCGGGACCACCTGTGTCTAGTATTCATTATATGTTTAATTCTGTGTTACGGCCTGCTACCATTTTTAAACGACTTGATCAAACAGGAGGCTGCTCTTCCAGTCACGTCATACCTTTCACAGGTGAAGGTCACGTCTGGTGTGTTTCTAGGAGTAGAAGGGGTTGGCGATCGATTCACAGAGCTTCTATGATATGCTGATTTACAAGAGTTTTTATTCTTGTCATGTCTTAGAACATGCATTGCAGCATCATCCTGAAACGTCGTAAAGAAAGAATAAAATGACAAAAATAACATAATTTTTATTGGATGACAAACTGGCTACCGTTAAAAAATGGACATTAACCTTGTAACCTGTAAAAAGTGAAGGCAGCAAACTGACTTTTATTCACTTCTGGGCTTGCCCTATCGGCTGTTAAATCTTGCAAAGTCATCCAATACCTCATAATTTTAAAAGATGTATATTGTTTAAAAAACACAGACGATACGAATAATTAAATTCCGGCATGATAAGAAAAATCGAAAACAGCTCTGTGAAATGGTTCTTACTGAAGGGGAAAAGTATTTATTTAATAAATAAAAATAAAGACAATAAAACAAAACAATGGATCTTCTTAAAGGAAATATTAATCAGCCAATATAAATTTAGTTTAGAGGGTTTGGTAAATAAATTAATGGCAAGGTAAGGACGGTAAATAAATTTATAGACGCAGGGATTCGGACTCTATATGCATATATTCGTCTGGGGTATATTTGTCAGTAGCTAAATCGGCCGATAAGAACTAATACCATGTGTAAAGTGCACAGATGTAAACAATGCTTATGTTTTGGAAATTATAAAAGAGACACGGACAAACGTGTTGGGGCATGGGGGAGTGATTCTCGTGTATGAGAATTTGTTTTAATGATTTTGTGAGAGAAAGGGTTACAGGACTTCGAGTAGCAAGCATCGTGTGTGAAGGAACAAGTTTTTCGGTTATTAACAGTAGCATGGATGAAATAATCCGGCAATAAATAAGAATATCATTTAGAAATTAGTTTAATGAGGGGTTAGTGAATTTCATGTGTGGTTGATAGCTGGAAGGAGATTTTTATCGCCAAGATGCAATGCTATTCTAAAAACAACGTCATGCATGACGAGGGTGGATTGTGAATATTATATTTTGGTTTATTGAGTGAATGTGTAATTATTTTGATTGTTGTGTTGTTTGCATTATTGTTTGTTTTATATTTCTATGTACGCAGTTCTTTTGAACAAGACATGAAAACAAATTACATTTTGGCAGTTGCATGAATTGAAATTTAAGGAAACATTAGTGTCATAAGTTGAATGGAATGGCTGTCTTATTGTTAGTAGTAGTAGTAGTAGTAGTAGTAGTATCTGTTTCTCGCCGGCCATTCTTCATGTTATTAAAACTCCAGTCACTCTACTAGGCGAATATGTTAACCCATATTAATATAAATGTCTTATATATGATTAATATTTATCTTGTATATGATTCTATACGTATATGATTAAAGAAGGAGGAATGCAGATAAACTACTTGCCGAACGAGCGTAGGAATATTAAAAATTATACTTGTATAGAAAGGATAGATTGCAGTGACTGGTAAACGTCGGGACATGAAATATTAAAATATAATTAATAATTGAGGAGAAACACGCCGTAGCGGATACGTAAGAATAAAAATTATGTGCCCCACTACCTCCATGACGCTCATGTAGTCCTTAGTTTCTATCACTTCATCCAGAATGAGTTAAAGAATTCCATCCATGTGGAAACTGGAAACATTAACGCTTTGATAGAAAAAAAACAAGCTGAATTATCTCTTCGGTTTCAGCCCGCATTTGACAATCATTATTGAATAATTAATTTTCTAATTCAAGTTATAACTAAATTAAAGAGAACAGCATCATATTTTATCAAGGTCAGGCGATAAATGATATACAAGTAGAGGCAATGGAATTTCACTACTGAGAGTGAAATCATTCTCTATACGACTGAAGGCTTGAGTAAAAGGCAGTATGAGGAAAAAATTGCGGAATTGGCACAGAAGAAAAAGTCTTTAATCGTTTTTTCTACGTGTGCGTGGTGCGATGTGCATTTATTATTGGCCCACTTGTGTAGCTGGTGTGGCTTCAGACATTCAGGTGGTGTTTGAAGCCTTTGAGATGCACGAGCAACGCTGCGCTGAATGATGCCCCTCCCCGACTCAGCCAAGATTTCACAAATAGACTATTTGAACAGCAGTGCATTCGCATTATCGGCCCTCTCAAATATTGGACTTTACGCTGATTGTAAATCAATATTAATATATTTCATTACCTATGGTGCAATGTTCGATAGTGCGTACACTGCAGAAACTGATATCTCGGATCAATTTATTTCAATTTCAAAAACATTTAGAAAATGTCTGCCTTCATTTGCATTTAATTATGAAAATATGGAGACGTAACGTAGCAAAAAACAAAACATTATAGTAACTGTAATCACCTTCATTGAAAATGGCTGTAACATATTTAACAATTCGAGTTGATGAGTAATAAATTGAATCAAGCCGTCCTTAAAATATATTTCGCGCCGTTTTATTTACTGTTTTCATGTAAGGATAATGGCGCATTATCAGATACGGTTATCGCGAACTTTCGCACGCCACTTCGATGCCTAAAAAATTGTGAACATTACAAATTTAGATTTCTTTGTAATTTTGTAATGTCAAAACTGAAGCAAAATACATTCATTGAGCATGTTCCTTTATTACAAACATTAAAATATTTTTTAAATGTATATAATACATTTTAAATAGTTTACTTAAACAATACAAAATATGCAATTACAAAGAACTAGTTTCGAAAAAACAAAGAAGAGAAAAAGGAAAATACTTAGCTTGGTGTAACGTTGGACATCAACGTTTTCTAAGACTTCAATATAATAAGCCGAATGTTGTAATAAATAACAACATTAAAGTTGCTTTTTTAGATAATTGAAAATTGATACAGTGAATTACCACTCAAACTGAGTATTACTGTATATTTTGAAATCAGTATGTAAAGAAATTTATTCTGATAAATCAATTGCTATCAGAACAATATGATTGAAGCCCTATGTGTGCTTAATGCAAAATTCATTTCAAATAACATGTTAAACTAAATAGATTACTTCTGCTTTCATATTAGAACTCACAAATAAAACAATAAATTCCCAAACATGTAAAACATGAGAAAACCTTTAAATCAGATATATCACTTCAAAAGGACGGGTATCAAACGCAATCAACTCATACACTGTTCATTTCTCCAATCAACTAATAAATTTTTCATTTTATTAATTATAAATTCCTGTTGAGGTGGAGATTCGAGAAAGTTTTGGCGTCAAAACGACTATCCAATTGTTATAGTGGTGGCCGGTCGACCTTTCTCACATGAAGAAATATCGCAAGGTTTGAATAGCTTATATGCACGATACTAATAACGTGAGAGCAACAGTTGAGCATTCAGCACGTAGATAATGTCTGTTCGTGTTTGTTGTCTAAGATGTGGTTCATTTGCGAAGTCACCGTTCGCGTATAAGTGCATGTACGTCATAATCACGAATTAGCTTTGTGCTGGAACTTCTCTCTGCAAGTGTTGAGTTAGGATGTTGATTTATCCACTAACTAGCAGAAGAACTAAAACAAAGTCAAATAACAAAAGTTATCAACGGAATAATAGAGAAAACTTAGATTAATTTAAAAATCTCCAACTAATTCACGATGTTATTGCCTACGAAACGAAATTAAACTCGAAATTTAAAAAAACGAAAGTCATAGAATAGTTTGCATAAAAAGGACTGCAATGAGCTCAAAATGCTTGGCGCCGAGCGAATGACAGATCTTAAGGCGGCTCCACACAGTCACTACTCGGCGAACGCGAGCAACCGCTCACCGAATCCCTAGTAGTGTGGATGGGTCGCTATTCGCCGAGTGATGAACATTCGGTGTTCGCCCTACCCACCACGTGTCGGTCTTTTGGACACATCAAAGGGAGCGAATATTCGTCGAACACATCAGCTAGTCGGGATCGGGCGAGCAGTAGCTCGCTGCTCGGCGAATGCCGAATGTGTGGAGCCACCCTTATGAAGCGTCGGAAAAGAAATACAAGACCAAGCACGACAAGTATACTGTTATTCAATCGGTGTCCAGCGACCAGCGACTACCCAATCGTCTACGACCTTGTACATACATCGTTGAAGGTGAAAGTGATAATTAGAAGATGGACTATAGCCTGACAGCATCGCCAGGCGAGTATGTGTAGCGATCATCGAATCTCGACACGTCGGGAAACAGTCCATGGACATCGAAAGAGGGAGGTCGAGTAGACTGCAATGCTGATGCTGATGTCATGAGAAACGACAAATTCGCACTCGCACTGAGCGTCCGTCTGGTGGAGCCGTGTGTCGATGATGTGGTGACGTGATCATCATGAAAAAAGGAGACTCGTATGGTATTCGCTAGCATATACGCCCTCCACCCCTGCGGTTCGCAGTTGAACCCTGATCAATCCTCGTGGCAAAGCGAGCTCTCTGTAGGTTTTCTTGAAGGTTATCTCGTTTCCCCTGCATCTCATTTCATCATTTCTTCAATATCATCCACCTTATGATTATCATTAATTACTCAATACATCACCATTCAAGGGCCTCAATGATCGCAGCAGTTGAAGGAACCCTAAAGCCCAATTAATTAATTAATTAATTAATTAATTAATGGTTATCGTGAACCTGCCCGGAAAACTGAAGTTGCTGCTGACATCGATCCTAGTTAACACTGGCCCGCGGTTACAGAATATACGGATGCTGATTCTCTCGTTACTGGCTCGATACTTGGTAGGCATCCATAATAGCATACATTGTAAGGCTTGATTGATGCATCCCTCAACCCCACATGACATTTTAATATTATCGCCGAAACGAGTAGCAAGAAAGCAGTGGTGCACGACTTAATGCCAATCCACTTCGGCACGGTGCTCATGGCCATTACCACTCCTACATCAATCGCCAATACCAACATCGATAGGCTCTTTCATTCGATGCAGTGACTTGACTTTAACTACCACAAGCTCTCATTACATGAGATGTAATTGTAATGTTGTTTCTAACGTGTAACCATTACAATCATTATACTCCTCTTTGTTTCCTTTAGATTAATGAAAATTATAATTAAAACTGTATTAATACAAAACGTTTTTTATGATTTTATTACAGACATTTCCACGCACAATCTACGGTGTGAATCCAAACTACGTTCACTTCGTTTTTTGGGGATTATGACACCTCACGAGCTTTTCATTTCACTATCTGCTCTGTATTTCTGAATTTAGACTCCAACTATTTCGTCACATATCTCGTTTTGTTCTGCTCTAGAACGACTCAATAAATGCCTGAAATGCAGTGAGTAGGTCGCTGAACTACGGATACATAGTCTTGTCGCTCTGCAATTTAAAACTCATTAGTAATTTAATTAAATATGCTTTCTTGACAAAATTGGCATGAGCCACGGAAATATCGATCCAATAGCGGTGACGAACCCGACTGACAAATCCTTCCGTCCCCATCCACTACAGGCATAAAAATATAGTCGGCGTTCACATTTCCATTTTACTACGAAGGCACTATTTGGTCCTATTCTTTTAATTTTTAATCTCTCAACACACATCTACGTTTTTCTTCACACTGATACACTAAAAACTGAGTAGAATAATACGGAATCAATACTCTGCCTTATTTGAAGGCAAAGTACACGTCTGGCATCAGCTCACGAAATAAAATTTCCTCCAATGCCAGTGGATGGATATTGGTCAAAGGATGTAAATAAATCACGAACATACCTATAATGTTCACTATGCCCAGAATAGAAACATAGACAAGGGCTTCTTAAATGATACTTATCGAGTAACGCGTTGATATGAAGTTACATAAATATATCTTGAAAGTAAACATTTTATCACATTTTCTTCGAATAGTCCAACATACTGTACATTTCATGAGTTAACTCATACAAATATAGTAATATCCACGTGTTTGTTATTTTATTTTGAAATCTTAATTGAGTAGGTCTGAACTTTGGGACTTGCCAGGAATATAAAAATGCATTGATGAGAAGATAATAGATAGGAAAATAAAATTAATTGTTAATAAGTAAACGGTGAAATGGGAGGCAGGCTTGGATAAAGTAAACACGCTCAAAGATATTTTCGCGAAAACACCTACAACAAATTTGACAAGCGACGACCAGTCAATGTAACGCAGATATCTGAAGACCCAATCAGTGTAACGTAGAAGAGGAAAGCTGGAGCGACGATAGGGGGTTGTTCCAGTTCGATCCCCTTAATACAATTTGAAGAAATTAGGGAGCTCAAAATATGGTATCGGGGTGGAATGCGCGGCGAGGGATGCTGCGGGGGCCCGCGGTCCAGCAGCCAATGGCGGCGCGCGTCTGTTGCAGGCGGCGGCGGCGGCGGCGGCTGTAGCGTGCTGCGTGACCTGCGCGGCGCGCGGCCGTGGCGGCGGCGGCGGCGGGGGCGGCGGGGGCGACGGCGGCGGCGGTGGAGGCGGAGGCGGACGACGCCGCGCTCCCCTATATAAGCGCCATGGAGAGCTGCTACATCCCCAACAACCCGCACTTCGGGCTCGGGGTGGAGCCGAGCGGCGTGGGCTTGGGCGTCGGCATCGGCGGCGGCGGAGGCATCGGGGGCGGCGGCGGCGGCGCGGGAGGAGGAGGTGGAGGCACGGGGTCCCCCGGCCCGCCGCACGCGTACTGGGCGCCCGAGGACATGGGGTCGTTCTCGCTGCCCGCGCTCGACCTCGACCCGCTGCCCAGCCTCTTCCCCTTCAGCCCCTGCGCCAGCAGCTGCAAGTGAGTGCCCCCGCCCGCCCGCGCGCGGGCCTCCGCCTCGCCCACGCGCCCCCTGTGCCCGTCCCGCGCGCTGCGCGTCTCTCCAACGTATGTGCAGGTCTACCGCTGCTGAGGATGTTTATTTTGAATTATAGTTGTGTTCAATACTTTTTGTTGTGTAATCAGGGCGTTCATTTGCGCAAAACAGAGTTGTTCTTTAAGTGGATGGCAGGTGAAAAGTATTTCTTAACATTGCCTTCCTTCCCCACAAATATAAAAGTTTAAAAAATCACGTCCTAATAGTCGTCTTCTTGGCGTTCGCCACTTCACCGGTAGGTATGCGCGACGTAAGTGATGATCCATTTCTGTTGACCATATTATTATTTCTTGCAGAAATAATTGACAAATTAACTACAATTTGTTCTGGGAATATTTTTCAGAATATTTCTTTTACATTCCTTATCTGTAAACGTTTTCACATTGAATAATTACAGATGTATTAAAAAGGCGTTATTTAGTTATGATGAGGAGTTTTCTTCATGTAAATTTAAGATGAAAGGGCGCTCGGTTTATACTTTATATTGCATATCGTACCAAAATTAAATACAATACACATCATGTTTTATATTATTATTCGTCATAAATACTCGGTAATCTATCATTTTTTCTTTCGTTTATAACGTTTCTTTCGCTTTTTTACGTAGTATTGTTGTTTTACATTTCAATTTATTATAAGTTATTGCCTGAAAGTCTCAAAACACGAATTCTCAGTAAAATGTAATTTATCAAAACAAAAACCACGTTAACATCGTTTGAGGGTTTTAATATTGTGAGTACAGTTCACAGTGATTTCTTTAATCTTTCTTCGCGCTTGAATGCATTATTAATAGACAATAACTAATGTTGAGTTGGTAGTACTCCAATTCATAAATGCTTGTAATTCTCCCCATTAAAAGCACACTGTTCTGTCAATTAGCTAAATCACTAAATATAAATAAAATGACACTAAATATTTTATGTATAAAATACACTAATTATTTAATATTTTATAGTGTGAATACGTTACTTCCTGCCTGTTTACAACGCTAACGAAAACGTTAAAACGAAAATTGGTTTTTCTTCTACCAATTATATTGCGATTTTTCGTTGGGTAAGACCTAATCGATTAACTTTCACCCTGTTTCTAAACAAAGACATAAATGTCCACCAATACATTCCCGAGAGTCAACAAAGTGTCTTGTGTCGTATTAGTTTTCACATTAGTGACATTATACGATCATATCCTTTAAAATCTTCTCTACATTTCAAGAACTCGAAATTATTTTTCAACTAAAATAAAGAAGTCATAATACCCGTATTTTTTAATCAAACTTTATTTCAGTACAATAAATGTATTGTAACACTAAGAATATACGTTTGAATCAACTACATTTATTTAATTCTTTTCATGATGATGCCGTAGATTCATCTTTCACAAAGAAGCGCACATGTTCAAACGGTTTAACAAAAGCCAATAATATATGAAGACAAGCAATAACAAATCCATTAACAGAAAATTAAGATTCTCAAGATTTAAATGCCATATCTGAAGTTCATATTCTCTCCATTCTCTTTGACTCCTGAATCAAACACAATTAAACAAACAAAGAAGCTAATATCGATTTTTATTTAGTCTGGGGCCTTTTAATGAGCTACCAAACATTCCCTTCGCGATTTGTTCGTAACGCGAGTCCCCAAGAAATTACAGCGCTGTAAAAGAACAAGCTCGCTACTTCCAGACACAGAGATTAGCTCTAAAGAAACTAACATTTTTAAGTGTTACTATAAAGTTAAAAACACAAAATGGAAATATCAAAATACATGCTAACATTTAAAGTATGAATGTTCATCCACTTCAAGATATGTGTCATAATAGAGAAAAACCAAAAGAATAAACATTAATCATTCACTCCCACAGCCTCACCGTGAGAAAAGTGTAAAATCTCACATCTCTTCCTTGTCAATATCTTCACTAGTCCGAAAGCCCTCCTACACAATGCGTTGTTTACTTTCCCAAGGATATCAAAATTACATGGTCCAATAAATTGTCTAAATGCTTCAGTTCTTCACGCGAGAAGATTCTCTGTGCATTTCTATGAGAATGTTTTGCACCACCCACATCAATAGCAGCGGGAGGTGGGTCTTTGAGAAATTACTTCTAAGAACTGCAGACACTGTACGTATTCACACGTGTTTTTGAATGTGATTTTAACGTTATCAAAGATAAAAACGGCCACTTAAAATTTGTTTCTTATTTGTCATATTAAACATATCTGTATTGTTGAAAAGACATTAAACGTTAGCAAGTATCATGACCTTCCAACTGTATACTTTTTCATAGGTTTGACTTGAATTATCACAGAAAAAATAGTTGCAACAACTTTTGAGGGAACCTAACCCCTAAAAAAGATTCGGCATTTAAGCAATCTTGTTTGTGCGGGGGGTCGTTTCAAATCAAATTCTCCTTCAGAATAATACAGAGTTAGTCAATAAAAACGTCCACCTAGAATATTTTCTAAACGGTTCAAGTTATTGAGATAAAATGTTCATCAAACTATTCAAGATGTTGGTGTTCATCAATTGTATCTATTGTATTTTTGATAACTTTTTTATTTTTAATATATTGGTCTAACTTAGTATCTTTAAGAAAATATTATATTTTTTTACAAGAATCGATAGGTTTTGAGAAGACAAATACAGCGATACTATATAAATATGGGCATTTGATGAATAATTATACTACGTAATTTTTAAAACCACACATGAGTTTTAAAATCTGGCGTTATAGGAGATTCGGAAGTTTGAAGTGCTTTTGTATTTCTAATCGTTTCCATGGCCTCTATCGTTCGCTAATTCAAAACTCCACGGATTACGATATATAGCGCATTTTGTGACCTTTAAACATCATTAGACACCGCAGAACACTATTATAATTGGGACATCCTAGAAATCGTTAGAGATAAGTTCGTTGCATGCGGAGAGTGAATGATACAGAGCAGGGATATGTGGCCGCGGCGCGTTATTTATGCGGCAAGTTGACGTGGAAATTTTCGAAAACATTTTGTTGTAAACAATGTAATTTCTGTAAAGTTATTTTGTTTTGTTAATGCTTTAAGGCAAATTCAAGAGTGCATACTGAAGATAATTTAAGAGATACATGTAAAAAAATGTTTAGTTTCAATGTCTCTATTGCTAAAGATGTTGAAAGTCAACTGAATATGCCCTTATCCTGGAATACGGCTATTTTACAGTGAAGAAAAAAAGTATTTCTGTATTTTCGTAGTCTTTCGGAAATCTACAAAAACCATTCAAAGCAGAGACAACGGACTTGTCATGTGAATTGACGCACAATGTTTTTAAAAAGACAGTGATTTAATGTTAATTGTTAAGGGCACATACGAGGGCTCGAGATAAAGCCTTGAGAGAAAAATTTGACCGATGTGGTCGCTTTAGTAACTTCGCCTTGCAGCTTGGAAGCTGCTCGGCACCACGCAACGAACTTTCGAGAACCTGGATTTCGTGTGACGCTGAATTTCATTCGCTTTGTGCTGTTAATTATCCATTAAATACTAACATATGTGGTATTTATGAATTTGTCTTCTTAAGACATCTATTCGTGTAAAAATCTAGTGTTCTATTTAAAAAACTGAAGTCTAACCGAAGTCAGTCACTTTTTAAAACAAAAAAATGGTATGAAAAAGCTTTTAACTACAACTTGTCAGCCCATAGTATATCCTGGATAGTTTGGTAAAAGTTTCGTCTGAATATCTTGAACCGTTTAGAAAATATTCGAGGATGACGATTTTATCGACTAATCCAGAATACTACAACTAATGTGTAAATTACTAAATTACACTAATTCTGTTGTCTCCCCAAAAATGTGACTTTGAACTTATTTAAAGACATTAGTGATCTAAATGTAAAACATAACAATATTTATTATGACTACACGCGTAATGCGAGATTTGAAATTGCACAATGTGACATCGAGACGGAAAGAATCCCAGACGGCACATAATGTTCAACATAACATTCAACATAGGCACTAAGCAGCATTGCAGTTACTTGATGAACCTGAGGCGTCAATTAAAGAAAATATGCAGGGGGATATGTGACCCGATCCTACCTTATTTCTTAGGTTTAGTTTCCAAAAGTTTCCAAAGCAGAGTCTTCGCCATCTTCCTCTCAATCTTGTGCGTTCCTCCACTTCCAGTTGACCTTTCTTGCCTTGTAATTCAAATTTAACACTTTTATAATTTTCAGCTCTTTCCACTTGCACTTGCTAAGCACTACTAGCACTCGCAATACAAAACGTACTTTCATGATTACGATAATCAATTCTTGTCGGTAGAAACGCAGCCCAAAAGTCTTTGCTAGCCTGCGTTCATACTCAGTGCGAAGATCGTTAAGATTTAAATGTAGCATACGCGGCGCAGCCTACTAGAAAGAAGGACAAACACACATCTTTGCGCATTGCCCATGCGATTTTTGGAAGTCCCGTGGAAGGACGACCGTGATTTAGTTCTCACAGAACGGGGGCCTTCGCTCAAGCGGACGGGTGAATTCTGCTGCAGGGTTTCTCAATATGAGAGCAGTATTGCCTGTTCAGCCACACAAGCGACGTTTTTCACAATCATTATTGCTAAACCAAATTGAGAGCGTGTGGTCGATAAGAAACACGTAGAAATAATTCGCATTTATTTCCCAAACGTTGGCTAACATGTTCTTGAGCTGAATTACCACCTATTATTTTTATCATTCCGCCAACCAGAGAATGTTTGCATGATATCAAAGAATTTTATGTAGCAAAGATGCAAGTAAAGTGCAATTTAATACTTCCTTTTTAAGAAATATTATTTACAAGAATAATTCTGTTATTAAAATTTAGTCTATTTCGAGTTTAATTAGAAGCGAGAGAAAGTAAACAACGCGAGATCTTTGAAATTTGGTATTTTGGCCTTTCCGTTTACATCCGTTTGTTCATAATTCTTATGCATACGTATTCTCATTTGCTTTTCGACTTGCTTTGTATACATTCTTACAGTTTTATTTTTCGTGACGATATTGGGCCAATATAAATCATTCGCGAAAACCATTTTTTTATTTTTACTTTTTTTATTTATTACCTCCTGTTCGGCAATACTGCCTTTCAGTGTCAAATATTCCGCGTATAAAGTTCAGTGTCCGTAATATTTGATTCTCTACTTACGTTTTGTTGGAAGGGTTGACTACTTATCTGCGGTACTGAAGAATGTTGAAACTGCGGAGCATGTTGAAAATCTGGAGGTTGATGAATCTCCGGATTAATTATTTCCTGCTCGAAACAGAATTGTTGAAACTGTTGGTGTTGTTCTTGCATCAATCTCCATCGTTGGGCTACCACGGGATCGTTTGATGTGCGTAAAGCATTTTGAATTGCTTCCGCTGTAGAGCCTAAACTTCGGTTCATCATAACTGCGATAACATGGATGCCAGTAGACTAAGCACGTTAATAACTTCGACCACTGGATAATGCTCTGGCCGAGACCAGAGCATAGACTTGTAATCACAAATCGATCGCACTTTTTGTATGTAGTATTTAGCACTTCATTAAGAATCTATATGAAAATTCGTCACTGCACTCGCCACACTTAACACTAGCAACCGTAACTCGTAACCGTTACGTTGTGAACGCGGTAGGAGCTGCCTCGGGAGCGAAGCGTTCGTCTCGGCAGCTCGAACCGGACTCCAAAACCATTTCTAACCTCCAACTAACCTCGCTGAAATAACACTTTGAGGCACCTAACAGCCTCTGGCGCTTCACTCCATCTGGCTGGCGGAAGAATACATTTCGCAGAGCGACGGTGTCTTCCGCGATGCTCAACTATTTTAGAGCGTATCAAAATTTCGTCTATCGGCCTCAACGGACCGAAATGGGAATCTTAAGAGCTGAAATACATTTAGATTTAGGGGTAAGGGACCTGAATTCAATAGAGTTGGCCTATTTTTGGAAATATAACAAGGTGTAACTCTAATAATCTAATATCCAAAATAATAAATGGTCAATTTTATTTTAAGGAGTAATGCCTGTACAATTTTGGAATACACAATTTCTTGATGTAACAATATCTAATTGTGGTATTTGTTCGCTGATATGAACTCTCATACCAAATATGCAACTTTGCCAAAATGCACATTTTAAATCACGTGTTTAGAAATTTGTGTAATTGATCGTCATTGTTTTTAAAATTAATACCTCTAATATTGTTGAAGGGCGCCCTTGTAGGATATTCTACTTGTCACGGAAACGTTCACGATCAATATGTATTTATTACGTGAAGTAGAAGTGAACATATTCAGTGTAGAACAACTTTTGTTTCACTAGTAATTGGTACAGAGCGAATGATACAGGAATCTTATCTATTGAAAAGATAATATTTAAATTAACCTATGAGAGTACGATGGGAAACATTTTTACGTTCATGTATGAATCCCGAAATTTAAATTTTTAATTTATGTGAAGCCGACTTCTGCGAGTGTCAGGGACGAATCGTGCTGTGAGTGGTCAGGCCTTCCTCCATTGGCGATAAGGATTTCAAATCTCGGTCAACCTTCTTAGAATTTGTGGTGAAGGAAGCGACTCTTACACCCAACACTCACCGAGCTGGATACTCGGATTGACATGAAATGTTACCAGCTTGTTCAACACCTTTCAAAACGTAGTATAAAAATACATAAAAATTTGTACGTGCAGTGAAGTATTTGCAAGTAGTGTTTTGCGACAATTAGTATTAAGACCTTTCATGATCTTACCGCCTGTAGAAGGGCAGAAATCGCTGCTCGCCGCTGGTTCTGCGGCCGTTACTCTCACAACGCGCCGCCACTATCGGCCTTTCGGCAGGGTCTCAGTTGTTTCAGAGGGCAGGCGGGGGTGACAAAAACGGGTGTTTACATTGCAGGTGCCTTTCCCTTGCAACCTTCAGACTCGCAAAAAAGCCTAATTATATCACAATAAAAAACAGATATCTCTACAATATATTTCTAAAACCGTCTCCGAATTCGAACCTGAATAGAGGTTACGCACAAAATTTTCCCAATAATGATATTTAATAAAAAAATGTTCTTGCGCTTACTAACACTCTCCACAGAACGTGTGTCACTGTGTACATCAAACTAACAAGTCACTGGCGATGGGCTTTACCATCGTTCTTGAACGCGTTTGGAAATCTGACACCGGTTGACAGCGCCGCGAAACGGTCCTGGAGCTGCCGAAGCAACGGCTCGCCCGCTGCGAGAAGCGCGGAGGTCACAAAACGTCCTGATACAAAATACCTATTAAAAACTATTACTAATATTCCCTAGCACTTCAAAATTTGTATATATAGGTTTTGCATGGTGTTCTATGAGCTGGTGAAATTTCATGACAATCCGAGTATCCAGCACGGTGAGTGTTGCGTGTTAGTGGCTGAACGGGTAGAGAGAGATATGGTGGAGCATTTTCTTATGTGTATGGCGCTGTTAGCGATCATTCTATTTGATTCTGTAACTTCACGCGATGTCGACGCGATCTGAATGTGCACGGGGAAACCACAATGCGACAATTCGCGACGTCAAGCCGAAGTTTTGCTTCCAGAAGAAACAAATGCAAGAGTGACCGAAATATACACAAAACGCTTCTGCTGTACACATACTTATTTGTACTTTTAAAGAGCGAAGAATATTACGTTTATCACGTTGTTCATTTATCTCATTGTTCAACTTCATGTAGTGGCGAGCATATCTGACAATGGCCGAGACAGCCTCGACACTACTTTTCGCGAAAGCAAGGCCGTATTTCGCTTCCAGAAGAAGCAAATGAAAGTAGGCGCGAAATAAACACGAAACGCATCTGCTGAGCACATAGTCATATTTAATACATTGTGAAGGAGAATGTGACGTTTACATTGCTGTTCATGTAGCAATCTTGTTTTTTACTAATTGTTAAACTTGGTGTGGTGGCGAGTATATCTACGAGTGTCCGAGACAGCCTCGATGCTACGTTTTGCGAGAGCAAGTCGAGATTTCGCTTCGAGAAGGAGCAAGTGGAGGAGTGCGTGCGTGTGTCGGGGGAGCGGGGGCGGGCGTGGGCGAGGGTGGGCGTGCACTTGTGGGAGTGCCGGCGCGTGGGCGACGCCGTCCACTAAGCCCTCGCGGCCTCTCGACGCCGCCTCTTGAGACGAACGGGCGAAGCGCGGCTACGGACCTCTCGCACATGAATAGGATTCAGCGGGCACCTCTCGCACATGAATAGGACTCACTGACCGCGAAAAATGCCCAACTAACAAATTACAAACTTACGGATGTATAAACTGGTCCCTAAACAGAACAGAAAAAAGAAAAATAGAAACAAGTGAAAAGAAGTTCCTGCGAAGTGTTGCTAATTATACCTTATTAGATCATAAAAAATATGGATACAAGCCAACGGTTAAATATTTTTAATCTCTCAGAAAGAGTTTAAAAAAAACAATTCAAACAAAATTGTGTTTCCCATATACTAAGAACGGATTATGATAACAGACTTCCTAAACAAGTACTAAATTACATTTCAGCCGGCAGAAGGAGTAGAAGTCGGAAGACCAAACATAAGACGGTTGGACGATTTGGACAATGACGTCAGGACAGGCCTTCAGGACTAATCCTTGCTGTTGAAGAAAGAAATTACTATACAATTACAAAAAACGAAATGCGTAAAAATGTTTTCCACAACCAGGCGGGAAATCGGACTGAACGGCATGATACTGAGAAATTCGGTTATTCTCCACAACCCCAAGAAATATATTATTTTGATGGCATAATTCAAGATCTGGCGAGGTTAGAAACAAACCAACATTTAGTGATTGCCTCATAAGGTCATTATTATCAAGTAAATCAAAATAAAGTAAAATGTGGCTTTAATGAACACATGCCTAAAGTGACTATGCTTATTACTTAACGAATCTTGCTCACTACTTAACATGCTCGCAAAAGTAACATTGTTTGCAGGCGTGCACCCTGATAGTACGTTAATTTAACCGTGAATTTTAAATGTCTTAATTGAAACGTGGATAAATGATACACTAAATTACTCTCTTCATGTTTCAGTGCAGTCAAACCATGAAACTACGAGATCTTTAGAACTGATTACAATGCCCACCTACAAAGCGTTGCGTATCTTATGAGGTTAAGTAGTCCAGTCTTATACCTTAAAAATCACGCCAAATGACCATGAACAAATTGTGTTCATGGTTGCAAATCTTATTTTGGCATTTACTCACATTATTTTTTGTAATCTTACTTCCTTTGTTTATTTGTATTTTATTTAGCGATTATATGTCCCGTAGAGGGCAATTAGCCTCGGCGCTGTTAGATCCTGGGGTTCCTAGACGCTCACCCAACCAAGGACTAGCGATGTCTCGAATTCGCTTAACCTTCGTGACATCACATAGTTAACGAATTCGGCTATCAACGCTAGTTTCGCAGTCATAACGTTTCAGTAGAACTATCCCAGCATTCGCCTGGATGACCGAGGGAAACCACGAAAACCGCGATCAGGATGATCGGCAAGGTGACTGAACCCGGGTCTCTCGAATAGGAAGTCAGCGCTACGCCCTGAGCCATTTCGTTCGGTTTATTTTACATGCTGAACTTTATAAATAGTTTATAACTCCAAACAAGAAAACCTGTTTTCTCATGATTTTTTTAATTATCCACTTAATTTGCACTTTTACTAATACTACGATCATTTGCCATTTTACATTTATTGGGTGCAATATGTAACGGTTCAACCCAAAACACCAACTTGCAGCGTAATTGTTACACCATGATATTTCGTAACTTGAAAACCAATTGACCGAAATTAATTGAAGTCGTAAATAGAGGAATCATAAAAACTTACGTAACTCGTGCGGGATTTATTGGCAACCTCGTTCCTACGGAATTCACGTGCTTTTCACTTACTTGTACTATTATCCCTCCGTCACTCTTTGTTACATATAGAATTATTATCCAACGCGGCGCGGTAAAGTTTTATTAGTTTTCATAATGCATCGACCTATTACGTTGACAAAACGCAACCAAAGGAATGAAAAGCCAGTTATGGAGGTCGGCGTCTTTGAAGAATTGTAGGACTGCCATCGATAAAGAACAACCAAATCAAATTATTGATCTGCAGCAACGTTGTTCTGCTACATGTTACGTACGAGTATTCCTGTTAAAAGTTATTTTTTACTTACATGAATGCTTATTGAAAGAATGTTGTGATTTGAACGTCACATGGCCAATAACACAAATAACTGAGTCGGTTGGATTTAATCGTCGCGACAGCTGGTGCCTCGTTTTACGAACTTCAACTTGTCCTCATTATTGTCTCTGTACCTACATAATGACGTTAATGATTAACAATGATACACGTGGGTTCTTTTATATTTCCGGTTGCTGCGTGAAGTATAATATGTCCAAAAATGGCCAAAATGAGATTTCTCATAGATACAGGCAAAAAAGTTAAATAATATTTAACATTAATAATATTTAAATAACAGAAATTAAATAATATTTAATTAAAATGTATCAGTGTGTATTAACATCTAAGTCCCAGGACACTTTTAATTATTCCGTTTTGAAGTTTGGATATGTGAGAAAAAACACAGACATGTTGTAGGATAAAGAGGGCTGCATCCAGATTGTATTGTACTGAAGGGCTGTATACCACAAGTGTCGACGTTGAAAACTATTATTCTGGACATAACAGTCCACACAGCAGGACACACAGCCATAACGCAGGAAACATACGGTTAATAGGCATTTTATAACACTACTTTTCTCATATTAGACTAAACAAAACTGTTTAGATTGAATGTTAAATTGGTGTTGGAACCTTTAACACTCTATCTTGCTAAAATCCAAGTTATTGATTGTCAATATGTAGAAACTTCATATAGACTTCAGGTTGACCACAGCTAATATCTTAAAAACTGTTTGAGGTATTCAGAGGAGGTTTGCACTATGTTTTTGTAAATGATGAGGTAATAATAGTATATTTTGTTTTCTAGTTTGTACATTCCTTAAAAGTTTTGTTATATTGACACAAATTCGATTTTTTAATGTAAGTATATATTTTTTCTACCTTCCACCATTCTTAATTATTCGGAAAGATTAATACTATTGTATGTATCAGCATTGATCATATTCGGAAAGAAACTGTAGAAAAAACCATTTTTACATATCCTTATAATCCATGCTTTCCGCGCCTTTCTGCAACGGTTTTCCGAAAGGAGGAAAGGGTGTGTCCTTTATCGGTGCTCCGCCCTCTAGAAAATGAAACTAGAAAATGAAATACGTTATTTCCTCATCATCTTCCACAACTTGGGGCAAACTGTATTCCATTGATAATTTGGTGAATAATATTAACAATATTACAAAATCACATTTTTGATCGTGTGAAATAATAATAATAATAACAATAATAATAATAATGATAATAATAATAATAATAATAATAATAATAATCGTAATAACAAACTAGGATAGATTGTTTTAAACTTGCATTTACTTTACCACAACAGGAATTTTCTGATTCATATATTCATATAATTTTATTTTATGCAAAGTGTCCATTTCTCCCAAAAATAATATTTAATTCACAAGAAGAGACTACATTAGTACTTATTTCTTTGAGCTATTGAAGAAGTGGAAGTTCAGCAAGCCGTCCGGACCTGACTTGACCTAGAATTAGTCCAAGCCTTGAATTACCGTAGGTAGATACCTTCCTAAAACGTATTGGTATATGAGGCTGCGAAATAATTTGCCCGAGAAATATCTTATTGTACTTCTAAATCCACTTTCTTACTTCTTATCGTTCCTTATACATTTCTTTTCTGATAAAAAGTGTTTTGATCTAAAAAATAATACAGTATCTAACATTCTTATTCGTAAACATCGATTTAGCAACAAAAAGTTATCATATGATGACGTAAGAATATTTTAAAATAACGTCGGACGAACGTCTTCGGGTCAGATGGGATCTGTCTGGAGAAATCGAAACACAGGCAATTGTTTCATGAATACAATTCCCACGGTGAAGCATGGTGGTGGATCAGTTATGTAGTGGGGTTGTTTGCCTTCTAAGGGTTTTGGTCCAATCCATTAATGAAATTATGAATATCAATGTTTTTCTCGACATTTTGCAAAACAATGTAAAACAAAGTGCCGAAAAAATGGACTTGCCACCTTTTACCGTTTTCAGCAGGACAATAACAGTAAGCACAAGGTCTGGCTCAATATGACATGGTTAATATGGAACGTGCACAAATTACTCCAAACACCACCTCAAGTCCCGGACTTAAATCCCATAGAGCACTTTTGGTCAGTTTTAAAGAGAGAAGTTTACAAAACTGGCGTGAAAAACAAAGAACTAAAATGTCTAGTAGAAGCAGAATGGAAGGAAAACCCACAACTTGCAAGAACCTTGTTCTTTCCATGAAGTGGCGATCATAGTTCACTCTCCTTTATTAGTTTTTATTTCGTCTTATTACTTATTAGTGTAGGAACATCGAAGTTGCACAAAACTAAACATTACTCTCTCTTTATTTATTTTTTTAAATTAATGTATTAATTGATTTTAATACAGAACCTATGTTTTTCAGTTTGTAATGAGATTGTTTTTCATTTTATAACGACTGTTTCTTAAAAAAACGTTACTTTGACAATAATTAGATATTGAAAAAGCAAAAGTGATATAGCAATGAAAAAGCAATGTGTATATACGAATAAGAATGTTATCTACTGTATATGCTCACAATTAAAGGTTAATAAATAATTATTTGAACTCTGAAGACGGCCTACAAAATTATTTTTATCAACCCTTGAAAGTGACGCATACCTTCATTATATTTGAACACGAAAGATATTTTTTAACGCAAGTCTAGAAACGTGTTGAAAGTAATTTTGATACTAATATTTTGAGTACGTAGGAGTAATAATCACAAACATGACAAAAAGTTAAAATAGAATTAATGTTCATTAATAATCATCCTTTGGATTCGTATTTACGATTGATTTTATTTTTATTATCTAATTACTTTACTTTCACATCTTTGTATTGGAGCACTGATAGTACTTTCTACCTCGTTCAGCAGTCAAAAATTTAAAAAACAAACTACCTACCTATAGGCGAAACGAAAAATTTATATTCTCTCGAGAAGTTGTAGATGTCGCAAAAAACATGTCATAAAATTGAGGTCTCCAATAAAAATATTGTACATCATAGAGCACTAGTGTCTTTCCTTGAGGCGTGGAGATGTCCGGGCGCGACCTCCCGGTCCCGTTGAGTGAACCCTTCTTTCCAGTCACGGAAAATCCATTTCCCCCCCCCTCGTAAATCAATATTCTTGTTTCCCCAGGCTTATACTTAATGTTTAAGTAAAATAATTTCAATTTGTTTTCAGGAAGTGGTGCTGGTAGTGTTATATTCCAGAAAGCGCACGCACCGTCCCAGAAATATTTAATAGTCAATGTATCTGTTACATTCGAACATTTATTACAATTGGCTTCGTTATAGTTTCACAGAGATTTAACTAATGTTTTCTTAAATGCTCAATGTGAAGTAATTTTAATATTTAAATGTTAAATTCACAAAAAATATGTGTAAAAATCTGTAACTAATCTTATTTCCTGAATGCTAATGTTTTTTAATTTTTAATTTATTTAATTGGTAACTCCTTTCTTTCGTAGATTTTTGCGGCTAAAAATCAATGACAGAATCTGTAAGTTTATACTTTTTGCCATTTCTATATAATAGTTTTTCCAGTTCGATAATGAAAATAACTCCCTTCTTGCTTATAAAAGTGAATATAAAAAATTATATGTTCCAATCACTAATTGTTACTATAAATACGAAATTACTTAAGCCATTGTTTTAGTAAATTATTTAAATGGCTTACTAGATTACCGTGTCCTTCAGACGTCGCTTGACGCAGAGAAAATCGCAGACGTCAAGTCTGCTTGCCCTTCGCGTGCGCGCGGAAGCCAATTTCTCAGTGGGACCGGAAGAGGTCACCCCCTCCACTCATCGGTAGGCCAATCAATAACGAGAGGCCGTTATGCAACAGCGTTGGGACAAGGCAGTCTGCGGGCGTTTCTTACAGAAAATTATATTTGAAGAGAATCGTTTTCGTAACGAGGAAATTCACCACCGCTGTAAAATAATCACAGCAAACTTCTTAAAAATGTTACATGAAAATTATATACGACTCTTTAAACATAAGGCGTAATTATGTTAGCAACAATATGCTCGGCCTATCGGCCTTATGTCGCAACCTTTTCTACTCCCAAAATAAAATGTCATTTTTACCACTAGTATCATAAATAACTATTATCTTTTAATATTGAGTGATAAAAAGTCAAACCGTAAATATAACCTTCTCCGAAAATGTAATAAAACATTGTATCTAATCAACGTTAATTTAAGAAGCTTTCCTTAAGACTTTTCATAATAAGATCTTTGTAAATTTAGTCAATTCTCTAAATTTCAAGTGATCACCTGACAATATGTCAGTCACATCTAAATTAACAAACATGTAACAAAAATCATCAACATTCCTACAATTTTGGATAGCTTCATGACCACTTTTCGGGCGTCATCAGTGCGCGACGGAAGACCCATTGCTTAATTCTTATTTCAAACTGTTTTATGCAATTGAAGCCTTTAACATATATTTTCATTAAAATGCGGCCAAGATATTTAAATGCAGTTGTCAATGGCAGCTTTAATCACTCTTGCAGAAGAGATGGATACGTCACAAATGGAAAGGAATACATTTGCTTGGTTGAATTTAATTAAGTGAAAAAATTATGCTTCAGTTCAGTTTTGATTTAAACAAATCAAATCAATTTATCATTTTTCTCCCGCAACCCTTTCTCACGTAATTACCTAGATCCATCTAGAGAAGCCCTGAAAATCGTCACATGACCTTAAAGTGTCCAAATAAGTCAGCCTGGAGTGCCTACCCTGACTCGCCATACAATGTTTTAATGTGTGCATACGCTGTAGATAGTGGTTTACACCCTAAAAAGACAATTGTTAATGTATGTATATGTCGAAGGTCGGAGCTTGCGCCCTGCAACTCTCAATATATTAAAAGTACGTTTACGACAGATAGGAGTTCCGACTCTGACATGCCCTACAATGTCTTAAAGTGTGCGTAAGCCACAAATTGGAGTTCACGACCTGCAACCTTGGAACCACTTCCTTAATGTATACGTATGTCGCAGATCGGAGCTTGCGCCCTGCAATTCCTGACAATGTCTTAAAGTGTGCATACACGGCAGGTTGGAGTTCGGACCCTGACAAGCCCTAGAGAGTATTAATGCGTGCGTACGCTGCAGATCGTAAGTAACGCTCTCCAAAACCCACAATTCCTTAATACATGCATATGTCTCATCTTCTGATCTCAAATTTCCTACAGTGCTTTAATGAGTCGCCGGTGGGAGTTCCCACCCTGCAATTCCCCCTTAACGCCTCATCGCGCGCGTGTGCCGCAGGTCGGAGTTCACGCCGCTCAAGGAGAAGCAGCCGCACGACATGGCGGACGTGCTACTGTCGCTGAAGCACGCCGTGGTGCACCCGGGCCAGGCGGCGGCGGCGGCGGCCGCGGCAGCGGCGGCGGGCCAGCTGTCGCCGACGGCGGCGTTCGCGGCGGGCGCGTACGGCGCGGCGGTGGCGGCGTCGGCGGCGGCGTCGGGCCCCTCCGCCCCCACGCAGCCATACGCCGCGCAGGCGCCGCCCGCGCCCTACCAGGGCCACGCCGCCTCGCTCTCCTATACCATGCACCCGCACCAGGTGAGGCCCACAAGCGGTCGCCCACGCACGCTCCGCCCCCGGGCGCCGGACGAGGCAGCTCGGGGCAACAACTGTTGGCACTGCCGCGGCTCGGTCCGGGAGGGCCAAGGGTTCCAGTTCCGACGGTGGCGGATTATCCGATTCTGGTTAAATAGCTGTGTCAAATTCAACCGCTGTCTAGAGGAGAATTCTAGCGGCTGGCTGCTCTGATTTCGATCAATAACGTGCGAATGCAGGTTCGCGGTTTGAGTGATATAACCCGGTTAGGATATCGCGCTGTTATACTCAAGTTTGCTAGTTCAAACACGATCGATCTCATGGATTTTCAAGGGCGAAAAATCTTTCGGAGTAGAAGTTAAGCCGGCTGTCCCATGTTGTAGAGTAACTGCATGTAAAAGAACCTCAAGCCTGAAAGAAGCCTCTGGGTTAAATTCAAAATCGCCTGTTTCGTCGTCCGAATAATACATTCTTTCTCCGCTAGATGGCGAAAGGAGTAGCAATATTTGCGTGATCAGATGGAAGAATGGGCCTCATGGCCCGAGTGTCGCCACGTAAAAAAAAGCATTAACTAAGTAATGCCGGAGCAGAACCCTAAAATACAGGCTCGGGACTGTATGTAATGTTTCCATCCTCTTCCAAGATCTAACTTCTTCCCTTCTACACACACACACACACACATCACGCGTATAAACCTTGACTGTCACAAACACTTGACTATCACAAACACTTGACTATCACAAACACTTGACGGTCTCGGGAGACCGGTCGAACGCTTGAAGCTTGTTCCGGTTGGGACAGTGCCCCGCTTGCGAGTCGATACCTGGTGGGGAACTCAAACAAGTCGACGTGTAAGTCGGCGTCGGATATCACGTTCCAGAGGAGAAAGCCTTTTTGAGCAAAGCATGCATTGAGTAACAAATAGCACTGACAAGTTCCATGTGACGGAGAAGAGTCTTTACTTAAGAATATCTTAAGAAAACCTTAATAGAAGAATATCTTAAGGAAACTAAGGTTATAAAACAAACTGAGATGTAGCTACATCACTTTGGAAATATGCTCTTGAAATGTTCAAGAATTATTTTATGCCATGTACCAGTTGAGTTAGCTCAGAGTCAGCATTAACTTGCGATTCTGCTCAGGAGGTTCTAGGGATCCAGTTCCGACAGTGGCGGATTTTCGACTCTAGCTATACGGCTATGTACTTTTCCGTCGTTTCTCCGATTAGTGCCAGGAGAATATTGTAGCAGTACCTTACCAAACGGGTCATGGACCACGTGCGATATTTCATTCATGTTTGTCTTCTCCCCTCCCCTTACATGATTGATTATTAGCGAGTAGCGCGTTAAGTGTAGTGCGTGTTTTTGCTCGGGAGGTGGCGGTGATCTTACCCCGCTGGATGGCGAGATCCAGCGCCGACCTAACGTCGGTTAGCGGGGGGTTTCCTCAACCCGATATCTCCATCAGCGCGGCACCGACCCAGCCGGGAGACTAGTCGGGACTAAGCTCCCGACTAGTCTCCCTGCATATGCGGTAGTGCAGTGCGTGTAAGTGCCTGTAAGGGGTGAGGATAGGAGAAGAAACGAGAAGGAAAGATCGCGCGCGGTACGTGGCCCGTTTGGTAGGGTACTGCTCCGGCATTCGCCTGGTATTGATCGAAGAAACCATGGAAAACAACCGAACAGAGCAGCCGGTCGCTACAATTCTCCTCTAGACAGCGACAGAACTTGACTTAGCTATCTCGCTAGTATCGAAAATCCTGCCACCGTCGGGACGCGAACCCCAGGAACTCCCGATTAGAGGCACTGCAGAGCACTGTGACATCAGTTGATGCCCTGAGTTCCCTCTCCCGGTTCCCCTAACATACGTTCGCACATACATACACACTACTACACTACCCACGGTAGCTTAGAATTTGTCCCGGCTGGAGCGATGCCTCGATGGGAGAGATACCTGGAGCGGGAGATTCATAGCTACCCAACGTTCAGGTCGGCACCGCATCTCACCAATCAGCGAGGAAATCCCGCCACCACCTTAAATAAAACATTCATTACACTAAGAAGACTATTAACCATAGCAGTTTACAACATAAATCAATTATTCCACATAAACTTAGAGGCAATTAAAATCAAAACACACAGTTCTCGGGAAAGTATAGTTAATATAATTTTAAGTTGTATATTCAGTACACGCAAAGCACTAACCGGTTTACATTTCTTTTCAGTCAAGCAACTTCCTTTTATTTACGTTTTGAAGAAGGAAGTTGGTAAAATTTCATTTCCACTTAATTTCTGGAGAAATTTTGCCACAAATTTCCAGGTCCTTGAAGACCCATTCATTGTCCCAAGTGTATAGGATGAATTGATTAAAGTGGCTTAAATCCTGAAAACGTAATGAGTTAATGACGTGCCTGAAAAATCATTATTTGTCCTCGGTCTTTCAGTTCTATTCTTGCTTGAAATTAACCACTGTGAATTAACCATGTTAAAAAAAATTAATTACTTGTTGTTACTATAATTATCAAGATTCTTTTAGAATCCGTACGAAGAGAGGGAAATGGGTGGGCGTGAAACTCACCTCCTCGTACCCTAGTTCGGAAACGGAAAGTAAAATTAAGGACACCGTGATTTTCAGCTGAACTAGAATAACCGAGCAGCTCAAATCTTGAGGTAGGGGCAACGCGGCAACCCTCGATGCTCCAACACACTTCTGGTAAACGGGTTGCGTTGTAAAGGTTTACAGGCGGCGCTACTTCTCAACGTAAATACGAACGCAAGAAAAATACATACTGTACTGCGATTTTCGTAACTTTGTCCCTGACAGGAATCAGCTGTTTCGCTGCCATCCAATCAGGAGCTTATATTTCGTGACAGTGACGTCACTATGGTGGCGTTCAAGCTCCCGTTTGGATGAAACCGTGAACAGCTGATTTCTGTCAGGGACAATGTTACGAAAATCGCAGTATATCTCCTCATTGATCGTGGTACAGAGAAGCTGGGCTGAGAAACATTCAATGTGTCGGCTAGCTCCGGAACGTAACTAGGTCCTATCCATACACTCCTCAGTGATGTCAATTGATGCTTCTTCCTTCATTCATCCTTTTGCCATAGGCTTTCTAGTGTATGGCTTCAACATCGCTTCATGTGATCATGCGAGCAATCAAAATATAGTTCAAGACATGACATAATTAAAATTAGTAAGTGTGGTACTATTGTCACTCCTTTAAACAGTATTTTGTATACAAATTATATTACACTTTTTTTTTGTATTATGTATATTTTAAAACGGAGCATTGTACGTACGTTCATCATATAATTTGTGACCACCGACGACGTCTTTAGAGAGACATTATTGAATAAAAACTTTTACAAATAAGCGTAACTGAGCAGCTAGCGCGGTGAAGAGATATTTTTCTGAAAGTAAAGATGAAGTTCCTTAGTTTTCCGAACGCACTTTGGTCCTAAATCTAACTCCTATAAGTTGCAGTGCCTTAAAACTAATTTACTTTTTAATTTAGTTCCAAAATGCTAATGCTTATAATGAATAAATAGTAACTGACGAAAATAGAAAAATAAGGCAGATAGCGAAATGGTTCCAAGGCAAGAGATAAAGAAGTTGCTTGTCCTTCCGTGCATTCACTTTAAAATTATAATATATTTTGAAGCGGAAAAGAAAACATCAAGACTTATTCTATGCCAATGACGTAATGAAATTAAGTTGTGAAAGTTTATGTTAGAGAACTAGTCTTGAATTGACACTTGTCGGTTGTTTCATGTACTAAAGTATAATGTAATGTATTTTATAGATAACTTTTCAAAATTCAGAGAAACTACATCTTGAAAGTGTTAATCGTCACCAAAATAAGCGTTTTGTTGATGTCACACTCAGGCACTGCCGCCGCCGCCGCATTCATTGCGTCATCAGTAGTGCAGAGAGATGCAAAGCGCTGGTGGAGGTGGTGCCGAGTAGTGATGCGATATCGGTAACAAAATATCGATGTTCAAAATTAAACCATTGATGTTAATTGTCCATCGACCAAAAATCTTCAAGTTTTTAAACATCGATGCTTTAAAGGTAGTTTAGTCACCTCTAACACTAAATTCAAGCGCAATGAATTTAAATAACGCCCTGTTTATTTATTTGTAATTAATATTTAACTGAAAATAAAGTTAAATTTTTATTAAGGCAAAGGACGCTCAATGACTACAGGACTAACAGCGTTCGTTTGGTTCGAACACAAACTGACAATGGTCCCATCAGTTATTAATTAATTTTTTAACCTTTACAAAATGATGATGCTATATTTGTTTGGGGAATCTACCTTCCCAAACAAAACAATGAAAACGTAACAACATTGAGCTTAAAACATTGATGTTAAAAATATCGCCTTTATTGTATCGATGTTTAAAACATCGGTGTTTGTATAAAAACATCAATGATTTGAAAACATCGACATGTATTCCTAGTGCCGAGAGCAGTCCGGCTAAGGTGGCCGCGCGGCGTGTGTTTGTGGGGGCAGATGATGTCACCCGGGGGCGGCTACGGGGCGTCGCAGTACTGCACGGCGGGCGGCATGGGGCAGGACAGCATGTTCGGCGCGGGCGGCGTGGGCGGCGGAGTGAGCAGCGCGCAGCCTCCCGCGCAGCACCACAACATGTTCCCCAGCATGAGCGTCAACGTCTCCATGAACATGACCATGCACGGCTATCCCACCAACATGTCGGACAACCTCCAGCACCAAGTCACCTGCCCGCAGGTGGGTACTCATCATGCAGCAGCGCATGGACTTAATATTTGTTGAGCTTTCTTTGTTTTGTTAAATGCGATTTTAGATTTGTTCTCTGATTTATTTTTTTTTATTTTTCAGTAGACTTTATTTAAAAGTTGGGTGAATGACCAGCGAGAGTTCATAAAAAATCTCGAGCGACACTGAATTGCGACTCTGCATACCAAATTAAACGACTTTGTGTTAGTTTCATACTGTATCACAACCGTATAGAAACAAGTCTAGGCTATCATTAACCTACATTTTCTGGAGCATAAGTCACGGAACTCTCGTTTCAAAATGGAGACATTTTACAATTTCCGGTGTCATTTTGTATATGGACGGACGGATGAATATAAAAGCGCTCTATACAGTGGTCTGGACGCACCAATAGGGTGCTTTGGGTCGCGCAGGTGGTTCAGTTGCGGTCAATACACTATTTCACACAAATAAGCAATTGAAACCGGCCACCGATCAAGAAAGGCATCTGCTCAATAGTGGGTTAGACAACTCGCTTACTCAAGTCAAAGGTTACAGTTTTTCAGGGTGATGGGGAGGGAAGAGCACTTTGGCTCGCTTCCAGCGCGTAAAGTCACGTTTCTGTAAACAAACTGCAAAAAGATCATCAATTAATATTAAAGTTTGATGAATTTGCTTGTCTTACAGTGAAAGCACTTGAAACGCTCACCAACGAAATCTATTAGAACAACGTTAACTTATTTAACACGTCCACACATACACACATACATGTTATTTAACACTTTATTAACACGTCCATATTTTAAATAGAAGAGTCGAAGGGGAAGAAAACATTTTTACAGATAGGTAAATGATTCCAAATTCGTCCTCTGCCAGGGGATAGTAAGAAAGAAAGGTCATCATTATGACAGAAAGAAAGCTAGGCAAAACTAAAAAATTAAAACCAGGCAAATCCAATTTTATCTTTAATTTTCACCCAATAAACTGCATTATATATATTTATCAAACTGATTGCCTTTTTTGTTAAACTTTCCTAGAGAAGATCAAAATGTGTAATATTACCACTTAATTCCCCAAAATTTGAGATCTGTTATTACCTACACTTTGGTTAAATATCAGGTGATGTCATGAATTAGATCTATTAGAAATTATTGTACCTAAAATAGTATAATAAAAAATAATTACTTTGAAGGATTAAATATTGCAATTACCTTTATAAATGAGGTATGAACCAACAATAAGCTACAGAAGCCGAATAATCATTCACATGATTCCCTACAACGTATTACAATATCGATACTAACTATTCTGAAATCTCGTTGATTAAAAAAAATTGAGTTTCATAAGAAATTAAAACTTATAAACGATTTTCGTCATCAAATATCCAAATATCCTATGTTACATATGTTCAAATTTTCTGAATATATGTTTCCAGAATATTTCACTATCTGTAATATTTTCAAACATGTGTACTTAACACAGAGAGGAATTGAAACATTAAGTTCATAAAGCAAAATATTAGTACAAAGACTTCAGAAAGCTCAGTTGATATATTTTGAAAACATCGTACTTTGATGAAAGCCCAAGAAAGTAGCAAAGTCATAGACTTCCTCGTACGATCGCAAAGTTGAAATCAAACTCCGAATGCATAACTGTGCGTTGATATGCACCGGGACCTGCGACCTACAATAAGAGAGCAACACAACGAAGTCCCGAGTCTTGGCTAGATTGCGGGAGTCCGTCTAGAGAGGTCTTCGCCTGTGCGTCCTATATCAAACTTCACAAAGAAACCCTGGAAGGGCATCAGGGAGAGGGGCGAGGCGAGGCGAGGCGGTGGCGACGGGGGAGGGTCGGGCGCAGAGGGACCGAGGGGCGGCGGTCGATAGCAACGCTCCACGCCATTGGCGGCCCCGCCCCCGTGTCGCGGCCCGCCGCCCCGCCCCACCCTCGTCTCCACGGCGACCGCCAAAATGGCCGCGCCGCTCCCTAATTAATCTCTGTGAGGAGCGGCGGGACACGACGCGGCTCCCCAAACGCTCGAATCGCGGGGAGGAGGGCGCGCTCTACTGTAATCACGTCGCCCTCAGTTTTCGGTTCGAAAGAGGCCTCGTTTTTACGCAATGGTGTGTCAGCCTGCTCTTTTAATTCAGAACAGGTGCTCAGTCATCGCTTTTGACAGTTGCTTTGGATAATAAAGTCACAATTTTTATTACTCGAAGTATTGTTCATTCTATCACTTTTGTTCTTGGTTTCCAAAATACAGCAATTTGCACTTCAGGAGTACTGTACACTAAAAAAAAAGAAAATCACAAAAATCCACCTTTGCAAATTTTATTAGAAGGGAGAATCTAAAAACATTTTCGCTTTCTCATTATTTCCTTTTCGTTTCAAAAATGCAACTTAATTCTCTGATGTTGGTATTTAGGTTCCCTGAAAGCAAATTATTTCATTAGAATACACCAATGTATATTGAAAATGTATTTTTATTCATCAGAATCATTCAAACAAAATTTAGTATAAACATCATTATACTCATACCCCGCAATATCAGGCATTTCACTTATTTTCAAAAATACTTTAATTAAGATTTTCTTGGTTTGTCATACCTCAAATTCGTACGCGTAAAACAGGGAACAAGAACGCACATAATCTATTTTTATCGAATGAAATTCCAGCCGAAATGTTTAGGATTATCAATAAAAACAATTCACACATAAAGTATATATACAAATTATATTTTTCAAGTTAAAATATATTTATCAACACGAAAATAAAATAAAATTTACATATTATTGACATAAGGTGTAAAACAATTAAATCATTGGGTCGGTAGAACTTTCAAGAGAGACATTATTTTGTTAAAGGAAAATGAAAAATTTCACAAAACCCATATACGGATTCAAATCCTTGAATCAGGCAACCACATTTCAAATTTCTCCTGTATCTAAAGATATGGTTGGGCATTGAAATTAATAATTCCTACCAAAAACTACGGATAAATTGTGGTCGCTCCTTGAGTTAAATCTGGATATGAAGTTGAAAAACAATTTGTTTCTTTCTCCCAATACAGGAAAGGGTGGATGAGTAATTAACTGAAAACGTAACAGATTCTTTTGAACAGTCTGAGCTGGACAACTTCGTTCGATACTTCGAAACTTTAATATCTTGAAAGCTTTATTCGGAAATTAAATTTCATTAGTAACACTTAATTCTCTTAGCAAATTACGTATAGTAGAGGAATCATCGTAGACTATAGCAGAAACGATTGCTCTCTTAGTTACAGCATCGGTATTTTTCTATTTCGCTGAATACTAGCTTAGTGTCAGAATCAACGAATGTCGCATTACACCATCAGAAAAATAGTATTTCTACATTATCAACTATTTTTTTCAGGGCATACTTATGTCAATCACAATCATGATGTAGCTGATAAAGTAATATTCCGAACAGTCCCACTCCGAATTAATAAATTAAATGTATTGTAAGGAATGATGAAATACGTCTACCGCGTTATTGAAACGTTTGTTGAAAAAGGTTTTAAAAGAGTGAAATCCCCTATCAACAGTGTAAATGTAAGGAAGTTAACTTACTGTTTCATGAAGAAAATACGTTTTCAAGCCAACGCAATTACACAATGTATGTGACCAAGACAACCACTTTTGTGAAATTTTTTGTTCCTTGTTATGAAGGAGTAATCCATTATTAAAACAAAATAATAAAATTTCAAAAATGAACCTAAAAAAATAAAGTTGACTGGAGATTCTATTGCGGCCTCCGTGCGTTATAGCTAATGATGCACAAGTGTTGAAAATGCATTTTTTTAAATTTATTACTTGAGCATGATTAGTCTTTTCCGATAGTTTTCTTTTCGTTAAAGCACTTCTTTTCGTATAAAAACAATTACTGCAGTTAACATACGCGAAATGTCTTTTCATTACATGAGCACAATATTACAACATCTAATTATTTAAATTTCAATTGAAACTCTTCCCCTGATGATGATGACTACGTATCACTTTTGCTAATGCTATCTCCATAGATTCCTTTGCTGCTGCTTGCGAGATGTATTGAAAGTTAAACTTAGGTACCTACCCGTTTATTCGGCTTTATTATTCAACTTGTTGTTTTGTTTATAAAATTCAAGAGAGCACGTGTACTTCTTTACGCCACGTGTGTGATACTCAGTAATGTAATGGATGTAAAGTATTGTTACTCAAAAAAATAGGTTTGTTTGCATCCTAACGTACTTATTGTGTCTAAAATGTTATTTACCGTACCCATACACTTTTTTACCACTCTCCTTTAATTATCGATGCTCTTCAAAAGCCAGATCGACCCCCGCCCATTTTTACTTTCTCGCTACCGCTTTCGAGGATAAAGTTGTATAATCTGTGCGAAAAACGGGGAATTTTCGGCAGAAAAACGTATTACAAGGCACTGGTAACGAAAAAGTGGATAAATCCAGTTGCTAAATTTAGAAAAAAAAATCCTCTAACACGTGGTGTAGCCAGAATCCATGTTTTTTGGGACATTGGTACCGACAAATCGAATGACGACAAAACGTCTGTCTGTCCGTCCGTCCGTCCAACCGACCGTTTATGAACAACGCTAACGGCTAAACCGTTCAGTCGATTTTCTCCAAAATTGATTTTCCTCAATCTAACTGGCTGATATCGCGTCTCACCCTTTGAATTTGAAACCGATATTTTAATTGGGGGGTATTCTGCATGAATTCCTTGGGACATTTTCAAAATTTTCAAAAAAAAAAATTTCAAAAAAATTGTATTTTATTAAATTCTGTCGTTGATAGTGTGAAGGACGTTTAAGTGAATGGTACAGGCCTCATTATCGTTGAAAACTCTGAAAACTGCAAATATTCAAAATTTGTTCGGCGTCATTCTACAACTACAATTATGAAGACAGAGATTTTTTCTCATTACGAAATCTGTTCCTTAAAGATAGATTATGAAATATTGGAAGTCATGCACATTTTTTCTGAAATTTGAGTACTTTTCGCATAATTTTGCGTGAAAGTACGTGCGAGAAAGTACATGCTGTTGTATCACCACTAGTTAAGGGAGAATTCTCGAGTGTTTCAAATGCTTGAAAGTGAGCCGTGAGTGCGACCAAGGCGGCTGTCGTGTTGCAGATGCAGTGGGGCCCGTCGCCGCCCGCGGCGTCGCCGGCCTACGCGCAGGCGCCGGGCCAGGGGCTGCTGAGCCCGCAGGCGTACGCGTCGGGCGGCGCCACCTACTCCTTCACCGCTGACTTCCGGCCGCCGCCCGCGCCGCCCGAGCCGTCGCCACTGCTCGCCGCCACCTCCTCCTTCAAGCCCGTCATCAGCAAGGTGGTGAGCTTCTCGCCGCCGATGCCCGGAGTGCCGCCGCCGCCGCCCGCGCCGCCCCCGCCGCCGCGGGCGTCCGGCGGCGCGGGGGCGGGGGCGGGCGCGGGCGGCGGCGGCGCGCGCCCGCGGACCGCCAACGCCTTCACGGGCAAGATGGCGGCGGCGGCCGCGGCGGCGGCGGGCGGCGGCGGGCCGGGGTTGGGCCACGCGCACGCGGCCGCGGCAGCGGCGGCGGCGGCGGCGGCGGCCGCGGCGGAAGAGGCGCAGCGGCCTAACCTCTGCCGCATCTGCGGCAAGACGTACGCACGGCCCAGCACCCTCAAGACGCACCTGCGCACGCACTCGGGCGAAAAGCCCTACCGCTGCGGAGACTGCAACAAGTCGTTCAGCCAGGCCGCCAACCTCACCGCGCACGTGCGCACGCACTCGGGCGAGAAGCCGTTCCGCTGCCCCATCTGCGACCGGCGCTTCTCGCAGTCCTCCTCCGTCACCACGCACATGCGCACGCACTCCGGGGAGCGGCCGTACCGCTGCCGCCTGTGCAAGAAGGCCTTCTCCGACTCGTCCACGCTCACCAAGCACCTGCGCATCCACTCGGGCGAGAAGCCCTACCAGTGCAAGCTGTGCCTGCTGCGCTTCTCGCAGTCGGGCAACCTCAACCGCCACATGCGCGTGCACGGGGCGAGCGGCGGCGCCGGGGGCGCGAGCGCGCTGGGCGGGGCGACGGGCGCGGGCGTGGGCGTGGGTGCGGGCGTGGGCGTGGGCGCGGGCCCGGGGGCGGGCGCGGGCGGCGGAGGGCTCGGGCCCGCCTGACAGTGCTCGCGCCAGTGGCAGCTGCTGTGCCACGGCGTCGCGCCCTGCTGGTGACCCCCTTCCCGCCCCGCCCAGCCCCCTGCAGTCGCGAAGGCGCTTCGCGAGCGCTGAACGCGGCCCCGGAGCCCTGCTTCGCGAGCGGTGGAGCTTCGCCCAGACGCCACACAGCGCGAGCAACTCGCCTCTCGATCGTCCTGGGCGCATCTCTCTCGCGGACTCGAGCTTCCTCACACCAGAAGTTAGATTAATGAATTCAGAACGTTTCACTACGAGTTCTGCTTCACAACTCCCCAGTAATTTTCGAACATTTTTCGATGTTTCCTTACTCTGCAATATTTGTCACGAATAGTTGCTATTTCCTTGATAAGGAAAAGGAAATAGTAACTATTTCTTTGGACACATTATCTTTACCATCAAGGTGAAAGAAAATGTCTAAAATACTCTGGATCTTGTGAGTTAGGACCTTGTCAAGGAAATTGCATACTTGCTTAAGAAAGTTTTTCCCTAAATTGATAACTGTGAATGAGATCAAATTTTTGAAGGCAAACAAAATTAAATAATAAAGTGATCGACTATTGCATATATGTTCTGAATGACGCAAACATGCCAAATATTTGCAGAGTAGGGAAATTGTAACCGATCGCCCTACTTCCCACCCCCTGCCCCGCCGCTCATTCAACCGAACAACGAAGCAAACAACTCTCATCGAATGAACCAAAAGACAAACGAATAAGCGCACGAGACAAGCCGCCGTTGCTTTTTGCTTGGACGAGTGACTTCCGCGCGCTACCAAGAGAACAGTCAGCTCTTTACAGTCGAATACTCCGCTCAATCCTCAGGACACTAACGGTTTGTGACTGCAGGACAGCAGCGGAGGTGGACAATTCGCCTGTCATTTCGATGATGTAGTGTGTGGATTAATTGTTACATTATGGCAAAGAGTTTATGTGTACAGTGTTAATATTTAAACAGTGTGAAGAATGTATTCTTAATTCTAAGTGTAGTGGAATATCACGATACAAAAACACATAAAGAGCCCGAATTCGAAAAATAATATTCTCAATGTAACGTGCATCTAGACTTACTTTATAGAAATCTTGATGCACATGCCAGCTTCATAATTTGAAGTATACACCACCAAAAAATGACACATTATTGTAATAATTGATTTCACTATTTATGTTCTATGATTACAAGTGTATAGTTAATACCAAAGAGTTTAATCCATAAGTGAAACTGAATGTATCAAAATCGATTACTAAGCACACACAATTTCTAAGTTATTTATGATAAAGCACTTCTTTCTTGCAATACAAGTAAATGTACTTTTTTTCGTGGAACGGAGTTCCCTGCACAATATTAATGCTCTTGTACCCATGAATCGTCGTGCATGTGCCTTCACAAATCCGAATTCTCACTGTTAGCATTTTTCCCAAATGGCGTGGTTTTGCTGATTGCAGGAAATGTTCAGTCAATAACCAATGCATTTTAACAATTTTTACGCATGACGATTGAGAGTCACGTGGTATCGCGACCAACGGTATCATAAAGATAAGTAATGACAACTTCCCTGGTGATGAAATCTACGTACTTGTAGCCACAGCCGTAGTGAACAAATGAAGGGGATAGTCTGAGGTTGTAATTGTCCTTGATTGCGGTGGAGCTTCTCATTGATGGTTAAGTCCTTTGAGTGAATCGCTACGATCCCGTACTGTAATCAGGGCTTGATTTCTGGCAGAAAGCGACGGAACATCCTTCTGGTACCTCTGGAACGAAATAGGAAAAAAACAACAAAAAGCAGAGAACAAACACTTAGCAACTTCAAATGTTAGTTCGGCTGACTTTCGTAAACCCAAAATTAAATAATAATTAATAAATAATAATAAGCTTCAAAATAATAATTTAATTTAAAGCTGCATCATTTCTACGCATGTAATAAAAATTTTGCAAAAACGATAAAATATCATTATGAAATCTATTTTTATTTCTTATTATTATCATCACATAGAGCCATTGCTACCACTGTTACTATTTGTTGTTAAGTGTGATCTATAATTATTAAGTTATAAATATATAAATATTTCTATTAAGTTTATCACTAATTTGGGGCGAGTGCCAGAACCTAATAGTTTATAAATCAAGCCCTGTATGTAAGGATCACTGCTTTTCTTGAAATTCCATTTAATGAGTAGTGGATTTGCTTTGCTGCAAAGAAAGACCGCGCATACTCCGGGGTGAAACGGCGGTAAGGCTGACAAAGCGTGCCTCTCCCATGGTAGCTCTCATCAGTGGCGGATTTACCATTTTCGAGGCCCTGAGCTAAAATATTCTTTGAGGCTCCTTTTTTACTGTCATCAATAACATTTTTGAGACCGGAGAAATAAAACTTTAAATACAAACGTTGAACACAAAACAAAATATTAAACAAAACATGCCTTCAAATGATTATTTTATTCAAATTTTAAATTTAAAAATTCAAAACAATTGTCTATAATATAATATCTGTATGTCAAACTAGCTGCAATACAATTTAACACTGTATTTATGATTAATCAAAATTGGCTATCATTGTCGTTTACACGATTTTTGTTGAAAGATAAAAGCTCATAATTTAACATCATTGTAAGTGAATTGAGTTTGACTTCCATAGTAACTCGATACTAGTTTTCAAGCCTTTTAAGTTTAGAAATGATATTTCACCTGTACGATTTTAATAATTTAAGTGTAAAAAAGCGACAAAAAACGAAAAAAACGAAAGAAAAAACTCAACTTGTCACCTAAACCTCAATGTTTGTGCTCGACTACCCTAAACGTCGGGTATAAGAAAAGAGACCATTTTAACAAATTAAGACGGATTTTGTCATGCACTCTACAACTTCAAAACGTAATATATGAGAATGAAAAATGCTACTCTTAAAATATAACTGTTTTTAACTCCAATAGCGTGTTTATCAAATTTATTTTTTTCCTTACAAAATAATTAAAATTCGTATAAGTATCTTTTCTTTAAAAAATTTGCAAATTTACAATTTTTTAAATATTTTTTACGCTCCTTGGACTCTGAGACCCCAAGCTGTAACTTATTTAGCTTAACGGTAAATCCGCCACTGATTTTCATGCACAAAGAATTATGGTATGCAGTACACAAAATCCACAGGCAAGCTAGAGAAAAGAAGCCGCATTTTTACGTTACTCCTGTTTCAGAATGTTGATTTAATTGCTCCTGCACTTCTTTCTTCTAAGCATCATTTACCCACGGAGGCCCAAGACCCATTCGTTGTATCTTCTTTTTTCCCTAAACGAATTTTTAATGAACTTTTTTATCAGACTGAAGATGCAATGCAGATGTTTTGATATATTGCTTTTTGCTCTACCTTCAATATCGTATAAAACAAACCGTGCAGATAAGTGAACAATGGCGAATTATAAGGAGAATGGATTCGATACGACTTACGAAAAGGCGAATACAAGTGTCAAAAGGCATTGAGCTAATCCCATACAAAGAGCTACGAAACGTTTAGTACTGAAATTTAAACAATGCTATTATCTTTGAACATTACCTACAATAATTACATTTACTATAAAATGTATTATTGATACGTGATATGTATAAACGAAGTAAAAGATCAGATTTTGTAGAGAGTACCTTCTCGGATAGCAACTCTGTACAACTTATCGATATGTGTATCAAAATAAGAATGTATTTTAATAACGATTGACATTTTAAAAATTTAAAACTATAAATACGGCATATCATGATTTTTAAAAAAAATATCAGCAGAATAAATAGGTAGGAGCTTGAAATCACTTTTGAGGTCCCATGGTGATTTTAGATCAGGTCAGATAACCTAATTTACAACAAAATACGTTTTTAATGTATAATTCAGCTTAAAAGAACAGAGATAATCACTTGCATTTTTGGATCGCTTCTCAAGAACTTACATTGCTTTGGCGGTATTAGACATTCTCACTTTACTTACTCCACCTCTCTTCTTTTATTTGAGCAATAGCAAACAAATGTGTATCCCGGTATCTCTTAACGATAAGGAAAGATGTTACAAAGTTTAAACAAACACTAGAAAATTTTTTGCTTAAACGCAATCATTAAAAATTATTCCGTTTCTGCACAATATAGTATATTTTAGAAAGTTCAAGATCTTAAGATATCTCTTGAAACTCTGACACACTTCTTTTATCCTCAAAAGAAAACATGTAGGTTTATCTTTGAGAGACAAAAAAATAATCAAAAAGTAAATAAGTTTCGATATTAGGAAAATCAAATATTCTTAATGTGTCTCATTACATCAACTTTTTGTCACAAGCTGTCGAACTCATATATCGGCAACTCTTTCAGAAAATATTTTTTTCTTTTACCTTCTCGCCATACTCCGTACTTAGTAGTAAAGAGAAGGTATTGTAATGCTGCAGCAAAATTCGGCGTTTTTTCGTTAGAAAAACTGGTACTGTGGAGCCCTGATACCGAAATAAATCTTCTTCTTCTATACAGTAACTTACTTCCTCTAACAAGTTGTGTTATCAGAATCCACATTTTGTAGGATCTTGATACAGAAATATTGGTTCACGGCAAAACGTCCCTCCATCTGTCTACACTCAACGCTAGTACCTAAACTGTTCAGACGACGTTCTCCCCAACTGATATTCCCCGAGTGATCTGGCCACAATTTAGATCCTGCGAATTTGAAATGGATATTGAGAGTTTTGAGGGTATTTTACACGAAGCGTCAACGTTTTCAAAAGTTTCTCAAAAATGGCTCAATTTTTTTATTCAACTTTCTCCGCAGATAGCGTCAAAAAACTTTTAGCAGGTCTCATTTTCACTAAACTTTCTAAATTGTCCAAAATAGCAAATGTTCCAAATTTTTCCGGCCTCTTCCTACAACAATATTAAAGATACATATTTTTCCTTAATAAAATATGTTCATCAAATAAGGTCGCGCAGTTTTCGAAAAATATAGATAGCCTCTAATTTTGTCTGAAATATAGTCAATTTTTCAAAACGTATTTTCTCAAAGCCGGCTTAGTCCGAGGAGGCTTATAAAACTGGCCAGAGGCACTTTGGATAACTCTGAATTTTTGAAAATGTCAAAAAATTAAGACTGCAAAACTACAATATTGATAATGGAGATTTTTACATTCTCATATACGTAAGTATATACGGAGTAATACATGTAGTATAGGGAAAGTTATGTAATGCTGCGCGGAAAAACGGCGGATTTTCGGCAGAAAAAAATTATTGCCGGGCCCTATTAACGAAAAAGTGGATAAATATAGTTGCTAAATTAAGAAAAAAATATCTAACACGTGGTGTTGCCAGAATCCCTGTTTTGTGGGTCTTTGATACCGAGAAACCAACTGAAAGCAAAACGTCTGTCTGTCCGTCCGTCCGTCTGTGAACATTACTAGCGCCTCAACCATGCGTAGGATTTATTCCAAATTGAAGAAACCCCTGTCAATCTGACTCGAGTCGAAGCTTTGAGATTTTGAAAAACATCCGTCATAATTTGGGGGTACTTTACATGAAGACCTCCGGAGATTTTCAAAATTTTCTCAAAAACGGCTCCAAATTTTGTCTTTAAATTTCTTGTAACAATTGAGTAAAATACATTTATAACGGTGGCATAGGTCTCATTTTGACGGTCAACTGAATTTTCGAAAATTGCAAAAGTTTGAATTTCATTCGGCGTCTTCCTACAACTACAAAATTGAAGGTACAGGTTTTTCCTCAAAAAAAAATTTGTTCTCCAAAGGAGTTCTTTCGTTAAGGTTATTTGAAATTGTTAGTAGTTTTCGAGCTATATTGCGTGCAATATGTGCAATTTAAAAAAATTACAAAAACAAGATTTTCTCAAAAACCGCTCAAATTTGTTCTTTAAAATGTTGATAAGAATAGTGCCCAATTTCCTCTACGAGATGACATCAGGTTGCTCTATTCTTTCGTTTTTTCAAAAATTATAAAAATGCAATTTTTTTGACTTGTCTTTCACGTTGTTAATATTTACATTAGCGGCGATTTGTTCACATTATTTTATTTTTGAGTACATGTACTTTAAATAATGGCAAGTAAAGTTTGTCGAAAACTCAACCGTTTTCTGTGAAAACTAGCTCAAAATTCTACATTTTCAAAAACGCTCAAAAGCCATTTTCTCATAAATGGCTCCAAATTTGTTCTTCATACTTTTCGAACGGATAGTGCAAATTACACTCTTTAATATGACATAATATTCATTTTGGGGTATTTTTTTCAAAAATTATACAAATGTAATTTTTTTGAAAGATCTCTCTCATCCTTAATATGCAAATTACCAGCAATTTGTAAACACTATTGTGTTTGTGAGTGTAAATGCTTCAAATGACTTCGTGTGAAGTTTTTCGAAAACTCAAAAATTTTCTGTGAAAAAGAGCTTTAAATTTTACATTTTTAGTTGCGCTTAAATTCCATTTTCTTAAAAACGGCTCCAAATTTTTCAAAGAAAATTGACAATTAGGACGATTTTAGTGTTCTTTAATATTTTAAAATTAATATTTCGGTTCTACCGTTAGGAAACCGAAAAATTAAGAAAATGTCAAAAAATATAGTTTGGGCGGCGATAGTTGGCAGCTGGCAAGAGTATGTGTCAAGTCCGAATAGCTAGCCCAGACCCAAGGAAATAGAAAACGAATACGGGAAAGACTGTGCCATTCTGTAGCACAACTAGTTTATTTAATGAAATCTGTTCTAAAAAATTACATCTTCAAATAAGATCATGTTCAATTTTTTGAAAAAACGAATAATTTTTGCGAATTTTTTTCTTGAAGTAAAGGCAATTAATACATTTTTTCTTCAAAAAAGGCTCCAAATGTTTTTTTTTAATTTTTCCTTCCCGATAAAGCAAAGAAGGATTAAAAATGAGGCAAGGCGCATTTAAAAATGACGCATTTCCGTTAAACTCTCTCAATTTCCGAAAATTTCAAATGTTATAAATAATTTGAGAAAGTGTATATTGTTGAAGCATCACTAATTATAAAATACGAGATGTGATCCCCAATCGTAGTTGGGTAAACAGAAGAGGTGCCTGCAAAGAAATGTCCTACAATAAAAGTTGTTTCATCTACGAAACGAACAAAGTTGCTCTCCAAAGCAAACGAGCAATAAACTTATAGGCACCTATAATATTAAACGATAATGTATTAACACCTCTGAAATATGACTCGAAATGTTTAGTGTTTCTTTTCTAATCTGACTTATGCCACATTATTAAACCAACATTGTTCAATTCGAGAAAAAAAAATTTAAGAAACACTTTGGCGCCGTTTTTGAAAATAATTTTGCTTATATATTTTTGGAAAATGGTCCCTTTCAAACTTTTTCCATTTTTCGGAAATGCAGGAAAAGCACAGAAAATGAAATCAGCACCACTTTCTTTGCCATTCTTTCCTACATACGTGAAAAAAATTAAAGAAAAAATGTGAACCCGTTTCTGAGAAAATATTTTTTTTAATTTAAAAATTGCCTAAGTCTGATACAAAGTTACTCAAAAAACTCTCATATTTTCCAAAAATTTAACATGACCTTCCTTGAAGATCAGTTTCTGATAAAAACATTTCATTAAGAAAAAAATCTTCATAATTTTAGTTGTAGGAAGACGCAAAAAAAATTTTGAATTTTAGCAATTCTTCAAAAATCAGGCATTTCAACGAAAATTATACTTGCACCATTCTGTTAGGCGTCCTTTTCGCTATTCGAGGTCATCATTTAATAAAATAAATTTGTACCGTTTTTTGAGAAAAAATGTTTGAAGAAAATAATTGCCTACATTTTATGCAAATTTACGCGAATACTACTCAAATTTTCTAAAAATGGTACATGACCTCATTTTAAAATCTGTACTTGAACAGATTTCATTCAGGAAAAAATCTATCTTCAATATTTTGGTTGTAGGAAGACGCTGAAAGAAAAATCAACTTTCGCAATATTCGAAAAATTAGGGATTTTAACGAAAATGAGGCATGTACCATTCTCTTAAGCGGCATTTACGCTATCCGACAACAAACTGTAATCCAAAAATTTTGACCCTTTTTTTAATGTCCCAGGGGATCCATGTAAAGTACCCCCCAAATTAAAATACAAGGTTCAAATTCAAGGGGCCGCAACATCAGTCATCAATTGGGGAATATCAATTTTGGAGAAAATTGACTGAATAGTTAAGGCGCTAGCGTTGACCACAGACGAACAAACGATGGATGAGCGGACAGACGTTTTGCCGTCAATCTATTTTTCGGTACGAAGGACTCGCAAAACATGGATTCTGACTATACGATTTGTTAGAGGAATTAATTCCGTATGTAGGAACAAGATTTATCCACTTTTTCGTCACCAGAGTCTGGCAATTAGAGTTTTTCTGACGACAATTCGCCGTTTTTTCCTACAGCATTAAAATACTTTATACTGTGTAAGCAGTAGCGAGAAAGTAAAAATAGTCATTATTGGCGCCAAAGCAAGCAAATTTCGTGTATCATAAGAGCGGTGCACATCAGCTACCAATGCAGTCATTGTGAAAAATTCATCTGTTTTCACACCAAAGGCAAAGCAATAGTTATTATGTTATTGCAACATTTTCAACAAATCAGATTAGTGAAGAGCTAAAAGAAGATCTTCATGTCAGTGGTAATTGACCAACCACTTACACAAGAGTTAGGCATAGTGTAATATCATTCTGAAAGAGGTTCTGGAATACCAACTTTACTCCAGTACTTTTTTGTTATGTTCTGTTTTCTTTATGAATATCCGAGTTTTTAAATAGAAATATTGAAAAGTGTCGTTTAAAAAATCATTCTGAAAGCCCCAGCGGTGCCATTTCTTTGCGATCGAGGAGGCGGAAAATGCATGGTGGCGTTGTCCCAGAATGAATTTCAATCTGCGCGCAGTCGACAGTGAGTGACAATGCAGTCAAAGTATTTCAGTATGATGGCATTACAAATTGGAATAAGGCCATGGCCATAGAACATGCAACAGACATGGCTGTTGCGTGGGTTCCTCCTTAGATGTTGCAGTGCCTTTGTGTCAACTTGGCAAAGTTGAAGAGAAGCAAAATACAATATCAAGACTCGTAGATCAGTTGATGTACTCGATTACAACTTTGAGGTTACTTTGAGGAGAAATGAAAAGGTATTGAAAGTAGAATATGGAAGACAAACAATTCAAAGTCATTACACTATATCATCATGCCAAAACTCTTTACATTATTCAATTATCTAAAAGAAAAACTTTCGGTTTCCTTTTCCGTTGGCAACCAATCGTTCGTAGAGTGGAGCTCGCATCTAGGTATTTCATGAAGTATATGGCCTTCTCAAAGCGCGATAGCTGTAACTTTAGTACAATAATTGTACAGCAATAATGAATACTTCTTCGTTTCTTGCTTTCCCATGGCATCTCAGTCAGTTTCAAGAGGCTGCCTTTGTTGAAAGGTGTCTCAGAATTGTATTTTGTGTCTCGTATCTAATCTCCCTCAGTAAAGAGCACTTTTCCATAGTTTTTTCCCAATAGTACAACTTCTGACTCAGCGATTACGAAAGAATTGGCTCGATAATTTTGCAAATCAGCTAAAAGCTAGTTTTCTCTAAAATTGATATATTGGGAAAAATATTATTACTTTTCAGATTATACTTCTCCCTCCTATGTTACATAGTTACTTTGACGGGAAAAAACAAATGAAATAAAAAAGTAATTATTATATACAGTGAATAACCAACTGTTTTTATATTTAATTATTAACTACAACAGCAATGGAATGTAATTGACAATGGCAAAAGATCATGCCTTGAATATCTACTATTTTCATTTTATTGTGCCAGCTCTCATGAAAATAAACTATGTTTGATAGCCATATATGTACAATCTAGTCAATCAATCAATAGGATACAAGCTGTGATAAAGGTTTATTTGATTGAAATATTTATGTATTCCACAATCTGATATTTCTGTGTCAATATTAATTAGAATTCCAGAACTCTTCCACATTAGGCAAATTGTTTGGTTTTATGAATATAGACATTTAAAACAAGAAAAAATACGTTTATATTAAGTGTGTACATTCATATATACCTGCAAGGGTGAAATTGACTATATCACATATGTATTTCTAAAGTGATACAAGTAAAAATTAATATTTTTGGGAAACTGAAAAACTATTACATGAGTTTAATAAATAAGAGGAGGCCTTATTCATGTACAAGGACTATGAAAATTCAATAAAACCGGTATTGCATATTTAGAGGTAAAACACGCTCTTGTTACAATGTGACGGTTTTTTCCATTGTATTCAGAAAGGAGTGAATTATGTGAGGTGTGATACTTGGTTTTCAATTGTTTGAATTTACATACTTTTCATGTTTGGTTTAATTAGAATATTAGTCGCTAGTGCACATTTGAGGCATAAGAATTTGAACTTTAATCATCTTTCTGGTAAATAAATAGAAACCAATAAATTTAATTACGACTGACAATTTTTTTGTTTGTGCAAATTTTTGAAAATTTCTGATTTAATTTATTTAAATTGAGTTGAATTGCCTTCAAAAATAATAATGCCTTTGCTCATTACCCGAGGAAACGTCTGGCATCTTAATGTTGCATCTGTTTATCGTTATGGCTTATGACAGGTCGCGCCTGCCTTTCAGAATTCACATGTTGATCTTCAGAGCCAGTCATCCTCTTTCCTTCCTATTCCCCCCTATTAAAGAGGATTGCAAATCAGTTGACATGACTCAGAGGCAGCATTACCGTTGTCTCTGCAGTGTTTCTGTCCTGATTATCTCAATCTTCGAGTCCCGATATTTAGAAACGTTCCCACTGATTACTACAAACCAATGTAGAAGGTACTGGTGTAGAGGTGTGAGCACAGGGAACGCCAAGGGGTCCGTGTCACCCCTGAAAGAGAAATCCCCGTCCCGATCTCTTCCCAAAAACAACCGCGAATTGATTGATTTTTTCGTGATTCCGAGCACGTCAACTGCTAAGGTCATTCATCCCTTAAGTAAAGCGCACGATTTCCACCCGGGAGGTAGCGGTGGTTTTCCCTTTCCCCCAGGCACCGTCCCATCAGGGACAAGCTAGGACGAAGAAGAGGCGGGAAAGGTCGTGCGCGGTCCGTGACCCGTTTGTTGGGCACTGCTCCGACATTCGCCTAGTGTTGATCGGAGAAACCTTGGACCAAACCAATAACCAATCAGGGCCGTCGACCGCTAGAAGTCTCCTCCAGAAATCGGCTGCATTCGTCCTAGCTATGAAGCTAGTGCCGAAAATCCCGGTGGGTAACCGAAAACGCAAACATATCCATTCCTATCTTCAACTCCGCGTTGTCTAATGTGAACTTTAATCAGTTTAAAACCAAAGAATGCTTCGAAACTCTTCTACTTCGAACTTTATTCTCCCATTTTTTGGAATTTGTGAACATTAACCAAGAAATTCGAGATTTATCCATATTCGCTTTTTATCCGTGATAAATATAGCTAAGATTTATGGGTTTTCTCTGAACTCGACACAGTAACACAAAACTAGACAAAAAATTGTCAGAACGTTCAAATCTTGTTAACCTCTTCCTCCTTTGCTCTCGTGGGATTCCCCTCATCCACAAAGCGAAATCATTTTTAGTGAGACCCGATATGCATTCCCACGAGATTACACTTTAACATCAATCCTGCAGCATCCACAGTCTTTCGAGCGCGACGGACGCCTTTCGAGCCATTCTGCGCATCTGGGGTCACGTGCTTTCCTTCAGGAAATTAGGTTCTTTTATGTTCTGGCTTCTTTTGTTTTGGAAGTCCCCCGTTCCGATCACACGTTTTATCTTCTCTCTCTCTCCCTCTCCCTCTCTCTCTCTGCGCGACGCTCACCTTCCGAATTGATGCGAACTCGTGTCGAAAATCCTGCCACCGCGTCTGAACTTCGCGTCGGAACTCGAACTCCTCCCAGTCAGACCATAGAGACATCAATTGATCCTCTGAGCCACCTAAGCCCGACTCTTCTTAGGAAATAAAGCAAGAGAACTAATCTTTCTTTTCTCCTTTTCGGAGAGTTGAAAGTAGTCCTCGTTCGCCTGCCCGTGTGACTTGGCCACTCATCTCCAGGAATCGAGTCCCAAACTCAAGTATCTCGTGACCTACATGTATTATACCAAGTTTTCATTTTTTGAGCACCTCCCGCACCTTGACACGAAATGTTTCATAAAAAACCGTTGTTTTTGTGTTTATTTATTACGACTGCTAAATAAGTCACCGTGATGTCAATGGCAGTTCATTGATCAAGCACACGAGAAATGTGAGGTGTAAAAGGTAAAAAACTCGTGGCATAAAAGGTAACTTTTGTTAAAAATGTTGGCTGTCTGGAAGAGATTAATTGGATTTACATTATTTGTAGTGCGAAATATTGCTTGTTTTCGTATATTCGGTTTTCACCAGTCTTTTTCGAAAGGATTCATTAGGAAAACCGAGTTTCCAATATACTATACTTACGGCTCAATACTTCAGTTTCTAAGATTTCAGTCTCTAAAAATGGTGAAAGTATATTATTAGTAAACTGAACCAATCGCAGGTGACTTGTGACCGTGGATATGATCATCGATGCTGTTTAAAAATAAGCAAGGCCACGAGGTATCAGTGTGTGACCTTGACACACCGTCTTTCACATAAACAATCCATCAAAGGTGACGTTTTGATTAAAGCATTTAGCAAGAAAACAATTATAACATAACCAAGCGAAAAGTTTTAATTAAAAATTTCAACAATTTTGTATTTATCTAAAATTACGAAGAATAGTGGCTGAAACCTTCACAAGTGACATAAATCAAAATTACTTATCAGAAACGACATTTTCAAAATAAGCGACAAGGCATTATCGTAAGTCACCTAAATCGATAAAATTCTATTACAACGTTGTCTAGTCACATCTATAAAAAGTCATAATTCAATATACGTTTTCACATTCTTATATAAATGATATAATCGTAACACAAGATTCGTTATAAATCTGCCAAAAAGCGTCATTTGCCGAATCAGCAGAGGAACTTGAAGAAAAGAAGAGTAACTCAAATGTTCTCTGGCGGCGGGATTTGAATATAAGTTGGTAGGTACACTTAATTTTTAATTCAAGACTTATTACTTAATTATCATAATGTTAATAACTCAAAACGCAAGTTTTTTGTGACAATTCGAAAACATGCGATATGAAACTAGTGGTGCTACAGAATGGCACAGACTTTCCCGTATTAGTTTTCTGTTTCGTTTGGTCTCGGCTAGCTATTCGGACTTGCCAATACTCTTGACAGCTGCCATCTATCGCCGTGCAAACTACATTTTTTTGACATTTTATTAATTTTTCGGTTTCCTAATAGTAGAACAAAACTATTATTTTAAGAATATTAAAGAACAGCGGAACTTCATCCTCAATGGCAATTTTCTTTGAAAAATTTGGAGCCGTTTTTAAGAGAACGGCCTTTCAGCGCTACTGTAAATGCGAAATTTGAAACTCTTTTTCACAGCCCTTTTGTGATTTCGAAAAACTTCATTTGGAGCACATTCACTCACAAATACAATAGTGTTTACAAATTGCTGAAAATATGCATATTAACGGTGTAAGAGATCTTTCAAAAAAATTACATTTGTGTAATTTTTGAAAAAACAAATAAATATCCAAAAATGAATGTTATGTCATATTAAAGAGTGTAATTTGCACTATCCGTTCGACAAGTTTGAAGAAGAAATTTGGAGCCATTTATGAGAAAATGGCGTTTAAGGGTTTCTGAAAGTGCGGAATTTTGAGCTAGTTTTCACAGAACACGGTAGAGTTTTCGACAAACTTTACTTGACATTATGTAAAGCACATTTACACATTATAAATATAATAGTATGAACAAATCGCCGCTAATGTAAATATTAACGACCTGAAAGACGTCAAAAAATTGCATTTTTGTAATTTTTGAAAAACCGAAAGATCGCGTTAATGTCATCTCATAGAGTACATTAGGCACTATCCTTACCAAAAGTTTAAAGAAAAAATTTTGAGCGGTTTTTGATAAAATCTTGTTTTTGTAATTTTTTTAATATTGCACATATTGCACGCAGTATTGGGCGAAAACTATAAAATTTTCAAAAAAAATGTACCAGGCCTTATGAAAGAACTCACTATGGAGAACAAATTTTATTTGGAGGAAAAAATCTCTATCTTCAATTTTGTAGTTGTAGGATGTTGCCGAAAAATGCGAACTTTTGCAATTTTCGAAAATTCAGGGTTAACCTTGAAAATAGGACCTAAGGCGCCTTAACAGGTTCATTTTACTCCATTGTTACAAGAAATTTAAATAAAAAATTTGGAGCTATTTTTGAGAAAATTTTGAAAATGTCCGGGCGGCTTCATGTAAAGTACCCCCAAATTTTGAAGAAAGATTTTTAAAATCGTGGCACCTCGAGTGGAACCAGATCGACTGGGGAATATCCATTTTGGAAGAAATCGTACGTATGGTTTAGGTGCTACTGTTGTTCACAGACTGACGGACGGACGCTTGTCTTTCAATTGGTAGTTCGGTATCAAGAACCCACGAAACGGGGATTCTGGCTGCACCACGTGTTAGGGGATTTTTTCCCTTAATTTATCAACTGGATTTATCCACTTTTTTGTTATCAGCGCCCGGTAATAATTTTTTTTCTGCCGAAAATTCGCCATTTTCTTGCGCAGCATTACATAAAGGCCCATTCACAATGCAAACATAAACATAAGCATGGCGTTAATATAAAAGTTAGGACCACGTCCATAAGCGAACTCATTCACAATGCCATCGCATAAGCGTAACACATAAGATGTTAACTTAAAAGCTTGCCTGCTTCGAGCTTCTGTGCTTATGCTTTTGTAAGAAGAAATGAACCAATCACAGTACGTTTAGCTCAAAATCGAGTATCGAAATAGGATCGAAGTCGATGGATCGAACAAAAGACTGGGTTTCCAAATTGCTTGGTTGATTTTCGATGGTTTTCTGCGTTGTTTGGTAGCGGACGATCTTTTTGTAGTTCAGTTTTGTTGTAGTATTCATAGTAGTATCATTTAGTTTTAATTTTTATTGAAATTAAAATACCTAACCTAACCTAACCCAACCCATGGCCGCAAGGCCGAGACGCCGCTGGTAGGCCTTGGCTCGTAAAGTAAAGAGCTGTTTTGCCACAGTACATATGTATATAAAATATAAATAGTAACTAGAATGACCCACAGAAAATAGAAAATCTTTGCTTACGCTTATATTGGACATTGTGAATACTTCAGTCTATCACTTATGTTAAAGTTTATGTCTATGCGTTATGCTTATGTTTACGTCTGCATTGTGAATGTACCTTAATTTTCCCTAAGCCCTAGTTCTTTCGTGCATTTAGCACTATCCTTACGGAAAGAGATTAAAAGACAAAGTTAGAGCTACTTTTTTTTTGGAAATTGTCGTTCAAGCATTACTTACTCCGTAAATACGTACGTATACGGGAAAGTAAAACTTCGTGTAAAAAGAAAGGAAAGCCTTTCTGATTTCGAATCGACGCCCGCAAACAACGCATTTTTACTTTCTGGCCATTATTTCGTAAGGAGACAAAGTATTGTATTCGTGCGCCGGAAAACGGCGAATTTTCGACCGAATAACTCTTATTTCCGGGCCCTGATAATGAAAAAATGGATAAATCTTGATACATAAAAAACTAGATGTGCTACAACACATCATTTTTCGCATTATTGGGAAGGGTTATGTAATATTAAAATATCGCATTTTCTTCAGCCATCACTTGAAAAAATCCGAACATGTGCATATTTGCAATTATTCCGATAGCCATTTCTTACTTCTACAAAAGAAACGAGTATGAATAAATCGCAGCTGCTACAATATTTATAGCACATTATATAGACAATCTAGGATAATTTCACTCATAAATTAAATATCACAAAATCTGTTTGGTTTTCATCAATAGGCTATTATTAGAAACTGTGAAAATAAAATTGCATAAGGAATAAAACACTGTTAAAATTTTACAAAAGCCTATGGACTACCCCTAGCATCAAAAAAGTTGAATATGTACTATATCAGGTCTACTGGAAATTGTTGAGCTCAAAATAATTTTAAAACACTGAAAAATAAGACAGCAGTAGGAACATATGGTTTAAATAATGAATTCCTGAAGTACACTTCACATAATTTGAAAACCAGATTTTAAAGACTCCTTACCATGAGCTGGACTACCAAGAAAATCCCTAACGAATGGCCTATTGTTCTGATAAAACCAATTGTGAAAAGGGAAATCGCTCCGTGTGTAAGAACTATAGAGGAATATCGCCCCTAAACGCAGCTATTCAAATATAACAGCTGAAAATTGAAGTCAAAAATAGACGGTGTCCCCCTACACGGAGAAACAGGATTTCGGCGTGGTAGATCAATAGACGTTTTCTCAATGCAACAAATACCAGAGAAACACTGAGAACATATATACCCTTCATTGATTATAAAAAAAACAAACATTTGACAGGGTTTAAACGGGAAACACTTTGGAAAACTATGAACAAAAGAGGAATTCCTGTACACCTGATTTTTGTAATACAAAGCATGTATACAAAAAACGTATATACGTATCCAAAATAACGAGGAACACAGAAGTAAATATAAATTAGAACTAAGACAAGGATCTCCAAATTTATTTAACATTTGTATGGACGAATTTACTAGAGAATGGATATTGAAATTAAAATTTGACTAACATGTCTTGCATTCAATGCATCTTATTTTGACAACTCTCTTTCAAGATGATCAAGCTATTTTAAGTAACAATGAAAACAGTCTACAAAAAGCAATTTTTGAGCTCCATAAAATATAACATAGAAGTATCTAAAGAACTAGTGTCGCACTAGTGTCAAAAAATGTATAAAGATAACTTCCAATGTACTAACTCAATATCAAATAAAAAACAATGCAATTGATGTTTAAAAGAAATTTGCATTAAGATTTGTTCAGTATTACAGAGAGATTTCTTGGAACAATTCAAACAATTCCTTAAAAACATCTGAATGATTATACAATATTCTTTGACAGTCAGCCTTCGCTTTCCGTGATAGTCACAAAAATATTAGAAAATGTTTTTACTCTTGAGAAAGCTACGTGACTGAACACCTAAGTTGAACATTTCATCCAGTCATTGTCGATAACGAAAATACTGGTACAGGTAAAACACAAACCAAATCTAACAAGTCAGTCTTCACTGTTCAAAATCGTCCTTTCTATGACGGTATGGCGACGTTGCCCGATGTCGCAATGCCCGGCGCGGCCGTTTGACTTTTTTTTGGCCGGTGGGCACGACGTCACGCCCCTATCCCCGACCTCCCAATGAGCGGCCGACTGTGAAAACGAAATCATTGGCTTAGCGAATGGTTTGCAAAATATCCACAGAGTTTGCAGCGGACCAGTAGGGTCCTCCGGGTGCAGCTTTTTTTTGACGATGTGCGAATTTGAGATCACAGGTAGCACCGCTCAAGTTTCTTCTAACGCGTATGTTTAGAGGGTTCGTGAAGTTGCCGTTTATACTAAGCGCAATTTTCTAGTACATTAGACAATGTTTTACAAGGTATTGTGTAATTTGTTATTCTTCTTCTTCGACGGTTTCTACCCCTAAGAGTTTGCCGTTTTCGATTTCCATATTTTTCAGTCATTCCATTGACCTTCTTCTAGTCCTTTCTCATCCATTACTTCCTGTATATACGCCTTCCAGGTCAAAACAGGTCTGCCTCTTCTACGCCTTCTTTTAGGTATCCAGTTTAAAATTTGATTTGGCCATCTCTCATTTTGCATCCTCTGGGCATGTCCGTACCATTGAAGAGCTTTATTTTCTAGTCTTCTGGTTATGGTTGTTTGAACCCCAGCTCTTTCCCATACCACTTCGTTTCTTATCTTGTCCAGTCTTGTTATCTGCGAAGATCTCATAAAGTCGAGCTCTACTGACCGTATTCTGTCTCTACGGCGTTTTGTTAAAGGCCACATTTCTGCTCCATATAATGTAATATTTTCCACTACACTGTGAAATATTCTTCTCTTTGTGTCTTGTCGTAACACATTATTCTGTATAAGGCTATGTAGAGCTTTGATTGCATTTCTGCCCATTGCGAGTCGTGGTAATATCTTCATCAACTTTCCCATCGTCAGTAATTATAGTCCCCAAATATTTAAATTTTGAACAGTTATTTGTTTCATCAGCAATTTTTATATTAGAGGTATCTCCTCCAATGCATAAATATTCGGTCTTTTTAAGATTAATGTTAAATCCCTCACTTTTCGTATTCTTCTTTTAATTTCCTAAGCATAAACTCCATATCTTCCCGATCTGATGCCATAATGACTTGATCATCTGCAAAAAGTAGAGAATGTAAGCACCTATCATTTATGAGAACTCCCATTTGAGAACATTTCTTGTACCAAGTTTAACTTGTTCTATGTATATATATATATATATATATATATATATATATATATATATATATATATATATATATACACACACATATGTGCTAAAAATAACAATTCGAGCATTCCAGGAGATTCAATCTTATTCATAAATGTTGGATCGTGTTCATAATTTATGTTTACGCCGCCGTGTACCGTGGCTATCATTTTGAACAAAACTCGATATTCTGTACGTACATTTAAAATATTTATTGAATAGAACCTGCAAATACTTGATACTATTAAGTATTCTAGTGTAAGCAACGCGATGCTTTCCAGAATATTACTCGACTCTTTCACCGTTTGCGCGGAGAAACGAGGAAATGCTCCGCGCAGAAGGTGCGGAAGGATGCTCCGTACTGTCTGGTGTGGTTGCGGTCGGTTTGAATTTCGCGCCCCGGAAGTGATTTTTAAACTCAATTTTCTCAAAGACAAAATTTTTTTCGGAAAAACTGGACCTGCCATTCTTCATGTTTGGCATCACATAATTTGTGGTATTTTTTTGTAACGGGAGCTTCTGGACACCCTGTGTGTATATATATATATATATATGGAACCCTTTGTTACTTTTAATACTTTGGGTAATTTTCCTCCCCATTTTAATACACGCTTCAGTATTCTGGTACATTTTTTTAACCAAATTAATCCATTTTTCTGGAACATTCACGGTCGATTTCACCAAAGGTTTATTAATCTTTTCCCACTGTCATTAACAGTTTCCTCTCCACACTGACCTACTACTTCGCGTTCTCTGTTCTACCTACTCTGCTATTAAAATCCCCAATTAATAGAATTTCATTTTGATGCGGAATATTTGCTATAATTTCACTGAGATCTTGAAAAAACTTATTTTTTTCATCCACAAGTGCATTGTCGTTTACCGCATATATCCCTCAAATAGTTAACTGATGACGAAAAATGTTCATGTCTATTTCAAGTACCCTGTCATTAATATGCTCTATTTGTTTAATGAATTTTGTTCATTTACGTTTAATAAGGAAAGAGACTCCACTTCTGACTCTAAAATCTTTGGGCACACCACTCCAAATGTGAAGATATTCATTCAAAACTTCTTCCCCTGTCCCTTTTTTCTTCGTTTCCGTAAGAATAATTATGTCCAGATTCAGTTTTTCAATTTCTGAGATGACCTCCCTCTGTTTTGTTCCCAGGCCTTGTATATCCCATATACCAATGTTCATTGTCCGTTTTCGTAGCCTTTGTTGTAAATTTGATTTTGGTCCGGTCCGAGGCATATTTAAATCGCTTTGAACAATCTTTTTTATTTACGGAGCCGGGGTATTAGCCCTGCGTCCAACCCCCATGTCCACTCTTGGAGGCAGATGATTTTTTGTCAGGGTTTTCATCCCTTAGGAAGGTTGGTTTCACCACACCTACGGAGGCCCCCCTCCCCCTTGGTTTTCTGTGAGGGTTTTCCTTCCCTTAGCTCCGAGGCGCCGGAAACTCGCCTTTCGTCCCACCCTCTTCGTTACTCAGCGGTTTCTCACCACGAGCGCATCCAGGGCCACTACGAGGTTTGGGAAGGGACTTGATGACTCAGCCTTGCTACAAAGGCTCCCCATTACAGGGGGGGCTTTTCCTGGCATTTAATAGTGTATACCTATGAGCCTCAGTATACCCCACCAGGACCCAAAGTCACCCATTTGGACCCCTAATTTGTTATTTTATATCTTAAAATGACGCAATTAACTTAAGATAGTTATTTAAAAATGATCTTTATAATTAATAAAATTTCTTATAATTTTATCATAATTAATTCCATCAATTAGAAATAATTGTTAGCTCGAATTCTACATCGGTAAGGAATTTGTAGAACGTAAGACATTTCTTCCCCTGTATTTTTTTCTGGAATTGAAATTCCCTGCGTTTTCCAGAAAGTGGTCAGCTGTTAATTCAACTCATGAACGGCTGGGTTAATTTTAATTACGTCCGATTTGTGGGATTCATCTCCGCCCCGAATAGCAGAATAACTATTAAAAGATCAGAAAAATTCATGAAAAAAAATATACAGATAATTAATTTTTCAATAAATTAGGTTTGAAACTTTGGCACCTTCTGCAATTGACAACTCACGTCACAGACGCTTATAGCTTATTTGTAATCTAGAGAGATAACGAAATATGTAAAAAAATACTCTAATTGAACTGTAAATATACATCCAATATAAGTTTACTCAACTCTATTCAAGCAAAAAATGTAATAAACAAGATTAGATCCATTATTGACAAAATTTGGAAAATGGCATGTGGGCTTCAAATTAAGTACTCTTAAAACTTAAACGATCCATTCCAAATTTTAAGGAGCAATGACATGACCCCGAATGATCAGGAAATTTTAAGTATGGTAAATTTAGTTGATGGAATAAGCACAATGTTATCGACAGAGATAAAGATGTTTTCATAATTATCAGTGTTTACATTTCAAGGACTCCCAAAACATGAATTCTGACTACCCAACATAAAGGAGAAAGTAATTACATATAGCCACAAGAAAAATTTACTTTTGGGGTATAAGGGACCAAAAATGATCTTTTACTGTCAAAAAATCTGCAATTTTTCCTGCAGCATTACAATACTTTTTCTAAAAATTGTACATACGTAAGAAAGTATAAATTGATGAAAATATTTTTAAAACTTGAACATTTTTTCAAAATCAAAATATGTACCAAGATGTTGAATTATGGTAAAATTCATTTGAAAGAAAAAAATTGTTATAAAATTAACATTATGTTGACAATAATGAATTGACAGGGAACAAAGAAAACAATGTGTGTTTTTTTCATTTCTATTGAACTTTAGTGGAATTCAGAGAATAATTAACATTCAAGTTTTCAATTGGTTCCCTCATTATAAATAATAATAATAATAATAATAATAAAAGTCCACACAGTCCATTATGCATACATTTCCTAGCATACAAAAACTCTCTGCTAGCCCCAATCTATATTCATGCGATGCCACCTTGTGAAAAAACCAATATTGCAAACAGGGCCAGCCCATTCCATTTTACCTTAAGTCCTTACCTGCGAGAAAACTTAGACAAAATATGAAGCTAAAAAATTAGCAATTTCTAACTGAATATGATCATTTTTGCCACAGCTTCACTGATTTCATAACATTTCTGGAATAACAAGCAGGTCAGTACTGTTCTTTGTGACATACAATTCTCAACGTTTTTCTGTCATTGTTCTCTAATAATGTCACAGCAAATGAAATGGGTATTCTCTAATGGAACATTTCAACAAATGATTTTCAAAATTTACACAGAGAAGCTTCATTCTTAAACTGTAGATTAAAGATTGCATGCATTTATTTTTTAACAAATGAACAGCTATTTAAATTTTCATTCTCAATCCTTAATTTGATTTGACTCACTAATGTGATTATAGCATCTTAAAAAGAATATACTGCTGATACTTTGTAAGCAGTTTTTCGCTTCAATCTATAACACAATGCCTAGACTTAAGTTACTTGCCCTTGAATACCCCAAAACAATAACATACAACATTTTTCAAAATAATCAAAATATCTTTTTCAATTTTAAGGAACAAATCAAACTGGGAAGCTGAAGTCTAAGAAATTAAGTTTCACCAATACTCTTTCGAAAAGAAATAACTCTTAACATAGAGAGAATTTGTTAACTGGAAAGAAAGAAAAAACAAAACCACAATATTGGTTACTTTTTTCGTACCTTCATAATTTAAATGAGCTTAACAAATCACTGCTTTTCATTAAAATAATTTATGTGAAATAACAAATAATTTATGTGAGATTGTTTTACAAAATCAGACACATTAATTATTATGTCTTTCTGGCATGGATATGTAAATACACAAAGTTAATTTCATTGTATGCCAAAAGAAAAAAGAAAGGTGAATATTATTTCCAGTACATAACCTTTGTACTTCTAAGAGGAGCGTTTTATCTCATTAAATAAACTCCACTTCACTAGTTTAAAAACAGAAGGAACAAATCAGAAGGAAGCAGGTGTGGGATAAATTCATAAATAAAATAAGGAAGAAGTTCATTACAAGATTTTATTTCAAAGTTTTCTCTGGAAGATCCAATAGCCCTACATCATTTTTTCTTATTTATCTTAAATCTGCGACTAAACTCTTTACTCTTCTACCTAAGTTACTGAATCTACACAAACTCCAAAGAAGTTACAGGTTTGTTTAGCAGGTGCAATGATGTAATTTCTTTCATTTCTCATCACCACACTTACAGACAAGCTTATCAAAAGTCTCTTATCACTCGCCTCTAGATGGGGAATTAATAAAATCATTAACTTAGCTATAACTGATTCCACACTCTTTGATTCTGATGTCAATATATGTAGCACATTATGTCTCATATGCCACCAAAAATTAAGTCTACCACTTGCTCTCATCTTGAAAAAACAACGCAAAATTATTTTAAAATAAGAAGAAAAAAAAAATTTTTTTACCTTTTACACATTCATAATTTTCATACAAATTTTTCTCTGATATACAATAGCCAAACTTTAAGACAAAAAAATCTTACTTTGGAACTGAACTACCACACTATCATGTCACACATCTCAAACATTCAAATGTAGTATTTCGAAAGGTGTAAGAAATTCAATTAAACAAAAATGCAGAGATATAACAAGTTACCAATTAATACATAAATAAATGCCATTATACTTGAAATTATTTTTTATGAAAAAAGATGTGCAATATGACCACTTTCAGAGATTTTCCCTTATATTTTATGTTTAATGTTTTAAAAAATATTTTAATCTTGTATCCTCTAATGGCACACGTTCTCTCATTTCTTAATTTAATAAATTAGGTCCAAAAATAGTTCCAACTTCAATGGACAATTTAGTTGCAAAATTGGGTTGATTTTCAGCTTTTCTATAATTTCAAGATTAATGGCTCTTTATTATGCTGTTACTCTTAAAGATGATCCACACATCTGATGCAAATTATCAATATTGTGGATAATCTTTAACCACAACCATATTGGCACTTGGAAGAAAAACTAGTCACATATAAAATACTAGTCAGAAAAATGCAGAAAATAGGTACACAGAATAAACTACTAGAATGGATGCCATTCAATATAAATCACACATTAATTTCAATACCAATATTATCAATACTTTTCAATATATGTACTCTCTCTATATATTCATTTACATTCATGTTTACTCTTGAAGACTATAACAGTAAATGATGTTTCTTAAAAGATGCAACAGGAGAATGTAACAATGTATCAGACTGTGAGCTACTAAATACTCTTGTCAACAATCAAATAAAGAAACATACAAAGTATAGGCTCTATCTGGAATAAGAAATACGATGATATATATTGTTTGGCAGCCCTAGTTTACTAAGACTTTTTACAAGCATCAGCAGGGATATCCAAATACAAAGGGTTGCACAATCAAAGTGTGTTTGCAGACTTTTGAAAATCTGATATATCAACCTGCTGAACATTTTAGAACATATTTATTTGGGAAGTAAAATAAAACTTTGTTATGTGATGCTTAACCAATCATGCTAGCTTTCATTACTGTTGCGTATCAGAGAATCCCCCCAAAAACTAGTTATCTCCCATTTCTTCGCATCCATCACAAACCCTACATGAATTCCTTCAGTAAGCCTTCATGAAACAGAAATATGTTCATTTGGAATGATTCCAAGCCGATATGTAGGTCCTGCATATACACTTTTTTTTTACTAAAAACAAATGACTAACGTCCAGCATGAAACAACAATTATAAACAAATAAGACTATTCACAACAAAAAAATTTGAAATGCAGAATTGTCCAGAAGAAAATGAAATATAATGTGTCAATCATTTGAACCATTTCCAATTGTATTTTTTAAGAAAAATAGAATTCTAATTTTCTTCATATTTCACTACACCACATAGCTTTTTGAGAAGTTCACATCACATCAGTAAATCTCCAGTCAAGAGGTAAAAGGGAGGAGAGGAAAGATTAAGATTTTCCATGTTGACTTATTCTGTAACATTAAAGATCTCTTTATTCCACTTCATGCCATAATGAGTCATGAAGAACAGAAGGACTTTTTTTTTCGTCCTTCTCCTCAGCAAAGCAATGTAACTTAAGGCTTCCAAAAATACAAACTGAAGTTTGAAGAAATTTCCTTATTACTTGCCTTTCAATTCATATCAACTCTGAACCCAATAAAAATAAAAATAGTAATAATAATGAACTTCTATTTTCCCGTGTATTTACAGAGGCTTCTTATTTCCAAGAAAGAGACCTAATAAGATGTACTAAAAATGCACTCAAAATGTAATCGATTCATACACAAATATGTACATTTAGATATAAGACAACATATATTGATTTAGCACAGTAGAAATATAATATGCCCCACAACTTTGTGCACATGCACTTCAGGCACAGATGGCCACTGTTCTCTTGGATTTTCCAACAGGGAGAAAAATACTTACAACAAAAACATAATCTATTCAAATAACTATGTAGAGTGGAAAGAAACTTTAAAAAACAAACTGTGATTGCAGCTGAGGAGCCCCAAATGCCCATAAATATGTGAAAATGCATCACATGAATTTAGACAGTTCTCATCCACTGTTTAAAAATCATCCCATAGTGATGTCATGGGGAACTGATAATGTATTTATTGGAACTGGCTGAACCATCGTTGATTATGTCAAAACATGGACAATCTTCTGATCCACTGAGACTTCAGTAACAGTATAACATTAGAACCCATGGCAGAAGTGTCATGCAAAGAGGAAACAAGATATTGGATATTACATTGTATTACCATTCGGCAACTTAAAAAAATGAGAGTGATAGTGTTTGAAAACATGTCTACACACCATTGTGAATGCAAAGAGTCACTTTATCTTGGGAGTCCATATTCTCAATGGCTAGAATAATCAATATTCTAACACATCTCTTGTCTTGTGAAAAACAAAAATGTGCTACATCATTTCTTCAGGTTCTTGATTTTTCTTCAGCTCCAGAAATCCACTCCAGCACTAGAGAAGATAAAAGATTTTTTTAAAAAAAGAATATCATTTCTGTCAATTCCACTAAACTTCATGAATCACTTTCACCTCAGTCACAACAAGATGTATTTGATATTCTTTGACTTAAAAAGCCACCAAAATTAAAATAAGTCTTGGACCAATGCACACACTTGCAATAGCATCCACTGACGGCATCAAAGAACTTGTAGGAATTAAAATCCAGACTGACCGTTAAGGAGTAACAGCAAATGGACTTTGAATATACTTGTATCTGTCATTGCCAGAGAAGAAACAGCTGTGATGCTTGACGCTGCCATCAAATGCCAACAAAATTAAACATTGGTACCATGGAAAGCATCCACTTCATGTTTTTGTCATTAAGACAACAAATCTTATTTCTTCCAGACATGTTTAGTGCTTGATAGAATGTCTTATCCACCACCATATCTATTTGTCAATCAAAACAGTTTTCATGCACACAACTCCATCATTTCTAATTTTCAGTTATTCAGACTCGCAGATGTGCCCCAGAATAAACAAGGACCAATGACATGAGCAATGAGGAAAACGGGAACCACACCAGCACACCCAGTCACTCAATTTTGTACTACAAGTTCTCTGACCAGGAGCTGATGTTAACATGTAACTTACATATTTTGGTTCTTGCTTCAAAAACCGATCTACATTGTGATTGTGTGGCTAAAGCAAACTTCGCTCCATGCTAATGCACAAGAACAAGAATAATTTTAGGCACCAACTGCTTAAATTGCAGCGAGTTGCATAGGCAACTCAATACTGTCCCTATTACAAAAAAAAAAAGTTCACAACTGTACAGTGATGAAAAACAGTTTCAAGATTATGCATACCTGTCAATTTCTGTTAGTTTCTTACTTGAAAAAACCATACACACTACACATCAACTACTATTGTGGCTACAACAAAAAGTGATATATTCAAAGTTGTGAATGTAAGTCATACACACAGGTTAGGTTCAAAAACGTCCATTTACGAACACATCAAAGAAATTGCGATCTAGCAAAGAAACGAAGACAGCCAATGTGTTGTATCAAAAATCACAAAATACAAAGAAGCAGTATTCACATAAGGCACAACCATTCTTTTAAATCCAGAACTACTCACTTTCCCCTTCACTGCCAATATATTAATATTTTAAAAAACAAGTAGAAGAGCTTTATCTTAATTTTTGTTTTGGCCAATTGACAATGTGCAAGAAATAGAACAATTCACAAATTCAATTCTCCAGATTTTCCAAACATGAAATTTGCAACTTATGTCCCTTGAAATCTATAGAACTATTGGATGCCATTTAGGAATTTTTGTCAATTTCATTAACATCTATAAGTACAGGTATGCAAACATACACAAGTATATGAACAATGGATATTTATGGACAGCTATTCATTCAGTTTTGGCACTTACATCCTGGCAGACCACAAACAATTCTCTCATATATGCTCTTTCACATCCAAAAATACACTTTTAGTAAATATGCATATTAAACTGGTGATGGTTATTACAGAAGTGCCATAGTACACATCAATCACATCAAACGGCATCAAAGTACGCACATCATATAACATCCTGCGGCCATACAATTATTACAAATAACATAATGCATTAAACAATTTTTCTATCACAAACTTCTTCAAAAACTAGCAGAACTGTCACACATCAGATTAGACAAACTTAAAAAGGATCTGAGGTAAATAATGAACTGATAGCGGACAACAGGTCACAAGGAATCCAGGGGCACATCTCACATTATCCTGGGAGGATTTGTACTTGATTTTCTAAAATTTTTTTTAAAAGAGCACTGCCATTATCTTCTGTACGTTACGTCAATATTTTTTTTGAAAAAGTTTATATTTCCTTTCCTTTATGCACATAACTATTCAGTAAATTAAAGAAATCAGATTTAACGGATCATAGATGACAAAATGCTCCGCTGCTTCAGATAAAGAAATCTCCTCTGATTCCTGTCTTCTTTTTGCTCTTGGAAAAGAGGAGAAAATTGTAAAACTTGTTTCCAAACTGATCTTCCTTCAGAAGAGGTTGACATATTGACGTTAGTGCACTTCTGACGACTCAGGCTTTTGAGAATGGTGGTTAGACGGGTCAGGAGTGCTGAGCGGCTACAACAAAGAATGATGGATATATTAAATTTTGGACACTCTGTGTGTTACACACGAATACTAGCATTTACTAGCTTGAGGTACTAAAAATTTTGCCAGCAGAAAAGCAATGAGGTGAATGAGCAAATGAATTTCCATTGTAACCAACATTCTTCTTATTAAAAGGTAAATCTTTTGTCAAAATATAAAATTACAAAAAGGGTTTTCCCCATCAATTAAACAGCACTAATAAAAAACAAAGCCTGAGATTGAACTACATATGCCCCTTCATGAGGTCATTTAAAATATTTTAAAGAATTTTGATCAACTACTCCAGTACCCCAATGCTTCATTCCCACCATAGGAATAAATAAAAATCAAATTTTTCTGCAATTCAAAACTTCGAAGGTCAAACAAAGTAAGTTTTTCAGCCTCTGAAAACAAGTTAATTCAACAATTTCTCCATTTGCATTTTCTAAAACTGTTCACCCCATTTCTCTCTTGCAATACTGATTTTACAAAATCTTCCTAGGCAAGGAATTAGATGGCAGCATCATTTTTGCAAATTGTGAACATTACGTGGCTCTCTTCAAACTAATAATATTTGGATTTGGAGGATGCCCCAGGAAAAACAGGATCCATTACAAGTCAAACAAGTTTATTGTAAAAACAGTTGTTATGTACAGTGAAATCTTAAAACTCAAGCTTATTATGAATTTTAACATATTGAAGACACCATTACTTTAATGATACATCAGTAAACGATGAAGCTAATGCATTCATGGTTAATAAAGAAATTTACAACTATGAAGGATTAGTGGATGTAAGTCACCTGTAACAATGTAACAAGAAGACATCCACACTTTCTGCATGCAATAGCACAACACTATGAGAACAGATTACACTTACTTCCACAAATTATAAAGTGTAGTTCACACTATGAATACAATTATGCAGTCATAACAGTGTATTTCACAATTTCTTGGCATATATTAGGTTTTACAGGTATCTCTTAAAAGAAAAACAAATACATTTAATAATGAACATGAAATCAAGGTATTCCAAGCCAGATTATGAAGTAACCAAGACAATAATTCTCTTGACAACTGTTACTCAAGCTTTAAGATTTCACTGTATAACAATCTATAATGCATAAGCTTGATGTAACAAAAATTTTGCTGCCTCAAGGTTTAAGTCATTTCTATTAAATACAATTAAGAAGAAATACATTAAGATTCCTAATCTACAACTTATATTATATCTTCAGTATTATTCATCTTGTAAATAATCAATAGATATCACTAACAATATCATGGTACAAATTTAGTATTAATTTAAAACATGATTTGTTTGCTCTTAACGGAAGATAATATTTAAGACTTAAATAGAACCAAAACAAATAAACGCAACAGGCTTGTGTAGCAAGATTGCAATTTAAATATAACAGTGATCAGTAAAATATCCATCTCGGAAAATACACTGTACTGAAGTTATCTACACTCATTATTACTTTGAAACATGTTAAACAACAAAATGACAACACCCATACCAATGCTTAAGCATTCAAAACAACCATACATGCCACCATTTACTTATTACAATAGGAAGCCATAATAGATTACAATCTGTTTTAGATTTGCAATAAAAATCATAAAATGAAATAAACATCTACACACAACAGTTTTCAAAAATATCAAAAGTTCATATCACTTGTAATGGCATTTGGCTAACAAAATGTACTTGCCAGCACTACCCATATTGAGAAACACAAAAACTTAGGGCAGAAAATAAAATTCAAAACACGCCACATGTGATGCTGGCACGTTCAAGAACTTACTATGCTGTGTGGCAGTCCAGGAACCGCCCCCGCGGCGCCAGGCCCTGATGCTCCAGCGCTCCCCCCACTCGCTGCCACTGAATGTGGTACCTGGTCATGAGGTGTGGTGGAGTGGGCTTGCTGTACAGGCAGTGTCCCAGCGTAGTAGCCTCCATTGATCCCCTCAGCATACCCAGACGGATTCAGGAAATACTCTTTGTTCACACAATTACGGAGGCAATCCGGAATGCGTCCAACAATGGCTCGCCGAATCTCACTGGCAGCCATTTCACGCAGCTCTGTGCAAGAGGCATCAGAGTAAAATGCTGCATGTGGTGTGCACAATAGGTTTGGTGCATCCTTCAAAGGGCCTGAAAAAAGAGCAGAAGGAATGACGAACACCATATATTCTCAGTAATTAACAGATGCATTTCAAGTTTTAATGAAACAACTTTACATAAATATTAATTCCCTCTAAAGTTTAATTTACTCTGTGCATGACTAACTTAACACAAGTTTTCGCCTAATTTGATTTTCCTTGGTTTTCAGGTATTTCTTAAAACCAAGATATTGATTCGAAGAATAGTAATATCAATAACAATAATAATATATTTCTGGCAAGTTTACTTGGATGAAAATTACAAAATCTAAGCCAAATTTTAAAAAGTATTTGAAATGGTCAAATGGCTGTATTTATCTTTGTTTTTATGGTCAAATAGGTTGTATTTATCATCCCACAATGTCATTCATGAACTTTTACGTAGCTTGCAATTGGAAAAATTACTTTAAAAAAAAAAGCAGCAGAAAAAATAAAACTACCATGGTCTTATAAATTTTGCACATGCAAGTGTTGAAAATATCTGTAACGCAGATATAACCCACTAATTCAAAACGAAGGAAAGGGTGTATTTCTTTTTTCCTCAGAAAGAAATGAAATTCAGGAATCATTTTTAAGTAATTCTGAAATATCAATCAACCAAAATTCTACAGCCCCTTTGCTACCTTTTTGATGCCATTGCATGTATGTTCTCGCATTAGGATCAGTTACACAATAATATAAGACTGTCTTGTCCACATCACAGCCATCATTCGTAAAACTCATTACTAATCGCAGTACAGAAAGTCCAAAAACTAAATCTAAAAGCTAGTCAGTCAACACAAGTTCAATATTCCGCAACTGCACTCCATTAGAGCAAAATACATCATCAAGCAATTAAACTTAATTCTATGAATTTCAAACTGTTGTGTCATGGCACTACATTATTGTACTGCAACATGATCTCTTGTGCAAGACACTCTTCGGTAAACACAGCATGGGAAACTTGAATTTGTGATTGCGAAGACTTGCAAAAATTACATGAAACTATTCAGATTTTTGAAAACTTGTACAAGGCCTTATTTAAAGAGCTGTCTTTGAAAAACGGCTTTCACTAAGGGAAAAAAATGCTCTATCTCCAATATTGGAAAGGAAAACGTCTGTCTGTCTGTCTGTCTGTCTGTCTGTCTGTCTGTCCGTCCGTGAACACCGCTAGCACCTAAACCATACGCACGATTCTTCCAATGGATATTCCCCAGTTGATTTGATTCTAGTCGAAGCTTTGAGATTTTGAAAAAGATTCTTCAAAATTTGGAGGTACTTTACATGAAGCTCCCCGGACATTTTCAATTTTTTCTCAAAAACGGCTCCAAATTTTTTCTTTAAATTTCTTGTATGAATAGAGTAAAATACACTTATTAACATGGCATAGGTCCGATTTTCACGGATAACTCTGAATTTTCGAAAATTGCGAAAGTTTCAATTTTTTTTCAGTGTCTTTCCCCAACTACAAAATTGAAGATTTTTTCTTCAAATAAAATTTGTTCTGCATATCAAGTTCTTTCATAAAGGTCATGTAAATGTTTTTCAATATTTTCGTAGTTTTCGTGCAATATTGGGTGCAATATGTGCTATTTTAAAAAATTACAAAACCAAGATTTTCTCAAAAACGGCTCCAAATTTTTTCTTTAAACTTTTGGTAGGGATAGTGGTAAATGTACTCTATTAGATGACATAAAAGCCATATTGCTCTATAGGTTGTTTTTTTCAAAAATTACAAAAACGTAAATTTTTTCACATGTTTCTCACGTTGATAATATTTACATTAGCGGCGATTTTTTCAAATCGATTTATTTAGGAGTACATTTGCTTTAAATAATGTCAAGTAAAGTTTATCGGAAACACAACAGTTTTCTGTGAAAAGTAGCTCAAAGTTTCGCATTTTCAGAAATGCTCAAACACCATTTTCTCATATATGGCTGCAAATTTTTTCTTCAAACTTTTGTAATAGATAGTGCTAATTACTCTCTTTAGTATAGCGTAAAGTTTATTTTGAATTTTTTTTTTTTGTTTTTTGTTTTTTCAAAAATTATATAATTGTAATTTTTTTTGAAAGCTCTCTCACATCTTTAATATGCACATTACCAGTAATTAGTAAACATTATTATATTTGTGAGTGGAAGTGCTTTAAATAACTTCAAATAAAGGATTTTGAAAACTCAAAACTTTTCTGTGAAAATGAGCTTCAAATTTCGCATTTTTAGTAGAGCTAAAACGCCATTTTCTCTTAAACGGCACATCATTTTTAAAAGAAAATTGCCATTTATGACTAGGTTTTTGTGTTCTTTAATATTCTAAAATTAATGTTTCCGTTCTACCAATAGGAAACCGAAAAATTAAGAAAATGACAAAAAAATGTACTTTTGGTGGTGATTGATAACAGCTGGCAAGAAAGAGTTTGTGGCAATTCCGAATAGCTAGTGAAGACCCAAGGAAATAGAAAACTAATACGGGAAAGTCTGTGTGTGCCATTCTGTAGCACCACTAGTTTTCTATACTTTTTGTTAGTGCAATTGCTGAAGTCCAGAAGTTTGGATGTTCTAAATTACTGATTTTTTTTTATGTTGACTTTATCCTTTAGTTAACCCACGGGGGGGCAGAAAAATGTTCAGGAATAATCAATCTTGAACCAGATTTTGTTTTTGTGGTTTTAAAAAGCATTATTACATATGAAAATGCGTCTATAAGAAAATCAGTCTTATCTCCTATCTAGCAAACATTTCATGTAGACAAATTCAACAGAATCATCTTCAACTAGATTTTTCTTTAAATACAGTTGTACGATAATTTCAATACATTTTTGAACTTGGCAACTTTCACTATTGTACTGATTATATAGCATGTTTAGAATAACAAGAGAACATGTTTATAATTGTTTTTGAAAGAGAACCTTCCTTATTCCAAGTAATTTTCAGAAAAAACTTCAAAGTAGCATTTTTGTTTGTACATGCATTAATATTAACCAGAAGAAAGGAATTCACTATTACAATATTTCACCATTAAATTTAATAAGAAAATATTTCCTGCGCACAAATAAAATTAAAATTTTCATACAAGTCTTAGATCCAATTACTGCTAACTTCATAAAAAAGATTTCTGCAGTTCAGAAGTAAAACAGTGAAATTCTGACAGTAAAATAACACCTTCACATCATTCCCAACCAACATAACTGGTGGTGCTACAGAATAGCATAGGGTTTCCTGTATTTGTTTTCTATTTCCTTTGGTCTCTGCTAGCTATTTGGATTTTGCATATATTCTTGCCAGCCGCCATCTATCACCGCCCAAAGTACATTTTTTTTAAAGGTTTTCTTAATTTGTTGGTTGCGTAATAGTAGAACAGAAATATTTTAAGAATATTAAAGAAGAGTAACACCTCATCCTAAATGCCAATTTGCTTTGAAAAAATTGGAGCCGCTTTCAAGAAAATGGTGTTTAAGTGCTCCTGTAAATTTGAAATTTGAATCTCTTTCACAGAAACCTTTTGAGTTTTCGAAAAACTTCATTAGAAGTCATTATAAACATTTTAACTCGCACAGCTTTTAATTGTTATTTGACATTAAATACATTAATTAATAAAAGGAACTATAAACATCATCATACCATTTACTGATCTTTGTGAAAAAATGTTAATTCTTTCAGAGAAAACTTTCTTACTAGTAGTTTGCTTACAAAACTTCTAGACACATTTATTACCAATTCAACTATGAGTTTTATTTAAAATATTTTCCTAAAATGAATCCAATATTTTCCTAGTCAATATAAATTACAATGATTTCTGTGCATAATCTTTTATATGAGCTACCTAAATGCAAGATGCAATTTCATAACATTTAATTACACAGTCATTTACATACGTTCAGTTTCATGATGTACTGATGAAATGCAAACATATGCATAGATAAGTGACCTTTCAATCAGTGAATAATATGTTCTATACCCCGCAACACGGATAAAAAAAAAAAATTATCAAATACGTTTCTAAAAATTCATTAATCTAATTTATAAACACAAGCTCTACTAAATAAAACACCTTCATCTTATCGCTGCCACCATCTCTTAGTTCACCAACAATGTGCTTTTAAAATATCTATTGCCGCATTGTTGCGCCATTTTCAATACAGCTTTGCAGATTGCTTGACAGAAATAATTATATACTAATAATTATTATTATATTTTATAAAATACGCGTTTTGTTCAATATATTAATCTCGTCAAATCCTATTTGCTTTATAATCGTCCGAAATAAAACAAATAACATTCTTTATATTTGAGCTAAGACTGCCTGTTATTTTTACATTTTATAAAATTTTATGTATTTACAATAATGTATTTTTGTTATTTATCCTCTATATTTCAGGATCCTAAAATAGGTTACCTAACAAATTTTTAGCACCGTTTTAAAATTCTCTTAGTTGAGTGGACGACAAATTTTGACGCCCAATTACTCCACAAACACGCACATTTTGGAAAAATTCCACATGACCTTATTTGAAGATCTGTGTTTGATGAGCATATTTCATTAAAAAAACAATTGTATCTTCACAATTGTAGTTGTAGGAAGAGGCAGAACTTTTTTATTATTATTATTATTATTATTATTATTATTATTATTATTATTTTGTTGTTGTTGCAAAATTAGGCATTTCTGATCAGGCAAACATGAAACCTGCACCATTCTCTAAAGCTACCTTTATGCTATCTAAAGTCCTAATTTAATCAAAAAATGAAGGGCGTTTTTTAAGAACAAATGCTTTAAAGAAAATAAAAATTGCCAATGTTTGACACAAAATTTCGCAAAACAAAATACAAATTTTTGAAAAATTGAACATGACCTTATTTGAAGATCCGTTTTTTATGAACCTATTTCATTAACCAAAAAAATTGTATCTTCATAAATGTAGTAGGAAGATGCCAAAACAATTTTGAATTTTTTCAATTTTAAAAAAATCAGAGTTTTTGACCAACGTGAGATCTACAACACTCTCATAAATGACCTTCAGACAATCCAACAACAATATTTGGTCAAAATTGTCGGGGCCATTTTTTTGAAAATTTTGAATGTCCCAAAATGTAAAGTACTCCTAAAATTAAAATATCGGTTTCAAATTCAAGGGGCCACGAGATCACTCAGATTGATCGGGGAATATCAATGTTGGAGAAAATCAATTGAACGGTTTAGTCGCTGGCGTTCTTCACAGACAGATAGACAGACGTTTTGCTTTCAATTGTTTTTTGTTTTTTGTTTTTTTTTGGTATCAGGGACCTACAAAACAGAGATTCTGGCTGCACCACTTGTTAGGGCATTTATTTTCTTAATTTACCAACTAGATTTATCCACATTTTCGTTATCAGGCCCGGCAATGAATTTTTTTTGCCGAAAATCCGTGTTTTTTTTCACGCAGCATTACATAACTTTCCCTATACTAAGGGAAAGTAAAAATGTATTTTGATCTCCATTTCTTTCAATAGAGCAGTTCGGTTGAAAAAATTTGGCTCTACACAGGTCTTAATAATGAAATTTGAAACACTCTTTCCTTGTACTCTCTTCTTCATACCCTACATGCCTAGATAAAATTGCTAAAGATGACTTGAAGTTGTCTGTAATTGATATGAAGGCTACCTCTGATATGAAAGAATGTAATACAGGAATCTGAGATAAATGGGCTGCAAAATTTGATAACTAAATATCTATATTAACCCCTTAACTTACCAAATATAAAACAAAAGACTGTCCAAAAATGTCCAATTTTTACTTTCCCATATACGTATGTATATACGGAGTAAAATACGTACGATGGGGAAAGTTATGTAATAGTCCGTGAAAAAACGGCGGATTTTAAGGGAGAAAAAAATGTATGTCCAGTCCCTGATAACGAAAAAGTGGATAAATACAGTTGCTAAATGAAGTGGAAAAAAATCCCCAAACACGTGGTGTAGCCAGAATCTCTCTTTTGTGGGTCCTGGTCTTTTGTGGTAACAAAATAGCAATTGAAAGCAAAACCTCTATCTGTGAACACTACTTGCACTTATACCATATGTACGATAGATGGCAGCTGGCAAGAGAATGTGGCAAGTCCAAATAGGTAGCCGAGACCAAAGGAAATAGACAACTAATACATGAAAGTCTATACCATTCTGTAGCACCACTAGTTTTATTATTAATATTATATTTTTCGTTTGAATATTGATAACTACAATCAATAATTTTTTAAATTATGCACTTTAAGGCACAACAACGAATGTGGATTTAAAAAACCTGAGTATACTCGTTCATGTACATAATTAGTCGTATGTACCTAGAAATAGGGAATGTCAGGAAATAATATTTTATTTATATAAATAACTTGCAAAGTTATTTATTTTTAATACAATGGAGTAAAATACACTCCTTCAACTTTCAATTACCACCTTCAAATATTCATAGTGGTGTGGTATGCTTTGAACCATGGAACTACAAACTTCACAATCCTCACACATGTATCTCAATTTATCATATAAATTGAGATCAATTTATTTAATTTAGAAGTCACAACAATGTGAAATTGACAGGGAACTAATGACACTACTACTGAATGTCAATTGCAATCATGTCAAACAAAAATGTCCAGTCTTTGTCCACAAGTCGGATCAAGTGGGTGCACTGATTCAACCAAGAGAGATAAATATAAGAACTACGTTTCCTGCCATGGTTAAACCAAAGCCTTAGAAGGCATCCTTAGCCACAAGTTACAGGACTTTTTTGGTAAATTTTAAATTCAATAATTGTGTTTACAGCAGCATTTACATGAAAAACCTTGAGACAAAAATAGATAATGGAAGCCATTAGCGTATTCACAAATTCATTACATTTTCCTAAAAAATTTCCATGTAATTTGTATCAAAATAATAACAAATAAAAAATTCAAAATATTTTTTGGCAAAATAAAAAATGTAAGCACCTTATACAAATGCAACTTGGCAAGCACTCAAAAGACTAAAAAGTCAGCTTCATGCACAATTGCAGTTTATATACATCTAATACCAGAACTGAATTCTTTAATTACTAATAGTAAAACCTCAGTTAATAGTTAACTAATGACGAAGCATTGCTAAGCCTATTGCACTACTGATTTTCAAATTAACTGAATTAGTGGGAGAAAAAGAATAGAAAACAAAAGAAGAAAAAGAAAGAGAGAAAGAAAATGGGGAAAAAATCAAAGCATCAGAAGTTGGGTTTACAACAAGATAATAAAATAACTGAATCCTTACATTTATGCTCACCTTGGAACACATTATAGGGCTCATTTTCATGCACATCTAGGGCAGCTGCTCTTATGCGGCCTTGTTTCAGTGCAGTTGCTAATGAGTCATCATCCACCAACCCTCCCCGAGCTGTATTGACCAAAAATGCACCTAAAGAAGAAAAAAACAAGTGTTTTTGATGAGAGCCACCTCGAACACTGATATTCCTTCCTCATATTTCAATAAGAACAAAAACTTTTTTTGCATTCAATACTAACCAGGCCTCATCTGTTTAATAGTGAACTCATTGATTAAATGGTGGTTGTGTTCGTTAAGAGTGCAATGCAGCGACACACAATCAGACTGGAAAAGCAAGTCCTGAAATAGAAACATGAAAAATTAATATTTTCCCAACATTTCCTCAAAACATGTTTGCAAAACAAAATTAGATTTTTTAAAAACATAGCAAACTTGCCTGTAATGTATACACACGAGTAAGACCAAGGGACTTCTCAATCCCATCTGGTAAGTAGGGATCATAGAAAATTACATTGAATCCAAAAGCTTTTGCTCGTAGTGCTACTGCAGAGCCAATTCGACCTAGAACAAAAGAGGATTACGTTTTTGTTAGTTGAAATTTTACTTGATGCAATAAGTAAAAATCACTATTAGTGTATTGATGATGTTCACGTTTGTTTTTGTTGTTTTTATCCAAAACAACTTTTGATAGAATCATTTTATTCAATAAAAAAATTCCAACACTGTCCATGAGGAAGAATGGTGACAAGGACAAAAAGATGATGACAGTGAGCATTCTCATTTTTGTAAAAAACACAAGTCTCACAGTTAAAATATAATAATAATAATAATAATAATAATAATAATAATAATAATAATAATAATAATAATAAAGTGCAAGAAATCGCTTTATTTGGAACAGGCCATATTTTGCGCAAAGTATTGTAGAGGCACTGACAGTCCCTAGATCTGCTCCTTAGGTTGCTGGTTGCAAACTGGAGTAGATATTAATTTGAGCCGACTCATAACATCTTTAGTCGTGATGTAGTGGAATAATAATAATAATAATAATAATAATAATAATAATAATAATAATAATAATAATTAAATTTGTTCAAAGAATTGGTCGGCCCGACCGGGATTCGAACCCGGGCCTTCTGGTTTACGCCCAGCTGCTCTGACCACTAAGCTACAGAGTCAACCAACCCTTTGAACAGTTTTCACGAGCGCACTATCGCTCCTTATATGTATATATAATTCCGAGCGTATAGTTTCCAACAAGGTGACGGGAATGGTGACAATTAAATAATAATAATAATAATAATAATAATGTGTAAGAACTTGACTAAACTCCCAGGTAAAGCATAAGACTGGGAAGTGCAAGAAATTGCTTTATTTGGAACAGCCCACATTTTACACAAAGTGTTGTAGAGGCAGCACCGATAGTCCCTAGGTCTACTCCTTAGGAAGCTGGTAGCAACGCGGAGTAGACTTTATAATCAACCGACTCATAACATCTCTAGTCATGAATTAGAGGAATAATAATAACAATAATATCAACAACAATACTAATAATAAAAAATAATTCTGAGCACATACAACCAATGTATATTAAAACAATATCTCAACTCAGATTTCTTCCAGAGAGCGGGCCTCTTGCCTTGAGCAGCCTTTTTGCAGATCTATTTAAATAAACTGCCATATTTGACAAACTATACTCTGAAAATTATACGTGTTTGGATATTACTTTGTAAATTAGTTAATATACAAACCATTAAATCTTCTATTTTAAAATTTAATTTTTTCCCCAAGCATTCCTCTAATATGAATAACTTAATTCAATAAATAAATAACATTTAGTTTAAAGAAAATAATGTAAAAAAGAGTGGAACTAACAAAGGTGATTCTTATACACAAATCAAAAGCTATCATCTATGTTAGTGATGAATTGTATAAAGGTACCACCAAGTTTTTACATTTGAGGCACTGAGAGCACAAGAAGACTAAACCACATTCTTTGTGAATGTGAGTTATTGACATTAACTGATAACATAATACGATATTTAATATCATATTACGTTATCAATTAATGTCATAATACATATCATAATGCTAGTCATAATACGATATTAATATCGTATTATGTTTATCAGTTAATGTCAATAACTCACATTCACAAAGAATGTGGGTTAGTTCGCTTGTGCTCTCAGTGCCTCATTTCAATTCCACCATTTCATTACATTTCAATTTATCATTACATTTCGTATCATTCAAATTCTTTTCCAAATTGAAGATGTAAAGTCATATCCGTGGAGGCAAAATAAGTATTGAAACCTGTTCTGAACAAGTGATAACTCCTGCCTAACCCTCAGAGAGAAGTTGCATAGATAAAAATATGCAGGCGAAGCTAAGTATCATTGTGACTAACATTCTCAAGAAATATAAACAAACTCATGTTAGCAAATTTTCCCCATCTGTAACTTTAAGTGCACATGGGTACACACACTAATACATAGGATATAATACATAATAGATCACATGAAATTTTCTTTCTCCCTGGACTTTCCAGGCCAATTACCTAAATTAATTTTCTAAAGCCCAAATTGCTTTCTGATGTCCCATATCAAAAAGCCAGAAATAAGAACACATTTCAATGTATTTAAGTTAACTCAAAAAGTTCTGAAGAAATTCTATATTTTCAAAACGTTCAGTTTACGTCACATTAAATTATCTGCAACTAGAAATACTTCATTTCCAAAGTGGATAACATTTAAAATTGTAACATAATTTACTTGGATAATTTAAAATTAAGAAGCAAGTTAATATGGTGCTAATGAGTAATGTTCCATCAGTAATCAAAAATTCTTAGGTAGTACCATTTTACAAAAAGGTTCTATCATATATATTACCATGATTTCATTATTGAATAAGGTGTTAAGGATGAAGAAAATTAATAAATTTCTTATTTCTCAAATCGGTAAGGATTAATTATAACTGCTTAATGTCTTTCAGGAATTAAGGTAACTACAGTATTTGTTTCTCATCAGCTTTATCATTTTAATAATAATATTTAACCCATTGGTTCTTTCCTTCCATTGGAATATACCTCCAAAATAAATTCAGTCAGATCACAGCATCCATTTGTATATTAACTGAATGTCGCATATTTTATCTTTCAAAATTTGTCCTGTTTGAAGACCACTATCCCAAGTAACTTTTTGCTGGCATATGTTCAATGTACAAATTGCAACATGAATTTAACATGAAATTTGTATTCTCCATAGGAAAGCATAAAAAGGATTTTAAATGGAGTTTGTTGTTTCAATATTAATTGACCAACTTAACTGAAAAACACATTTGGATATGACACTGTCCTGACAGTGATGATCTCTTTTTAATACTTTTTGACTGTGATAATCTCTTTCAATAAGGGGAATTTTTTTTGTTAATTGCGCAGGGATTTGTATTCGCAAAAGCCCTTTTGGTAATATTTTAGAATATCAAAATGTTTTTTCTACATTCGAATTAATGCTAAAAAAGCAGCTTTATCTGCTTCCTATAAAGCAGAAAGCACAAAATTGAATATTTTATTGCTGTTGATTTTTTTCAAGCCTTTCTAAGAAATCAAGTCGTTGCTAATGAAATTACAGAATTAAGATTTTGAGGTTCTTCAAAACCAACATTATAAACTATTCAACATCAAGATGATTTCAATTATTTTTTAGTACTATCACAACTACCTTCTGCTAATGTAATTTGAATGTGTAACGATAGCTTTAGTAGCCTTTCTTGAAAATTAAAACATAAGCAGAATAATATATTACATTCTGTAGGTGGCCAGTATTCTCTTAAAAATGTTAACACTAACATTTGGCTGCATTATGAGGATAAAGGTTTTTCAATCAACCGTTCATCACAGAGTAAAGAAGAAACGCTCCCCAAATTAAAATAATTGGTATGGTGAGTAGAGGTATGTTAGAATTATTAACTTACTCTAGTTAAAAAGTACCAATCACTATCTAGAGTCAAGCCCTTCATTCTAAATGAAAAGAAAATAGCTTAAAAATTAACAAAGGCAACACAAATACCAATATCTTTTTTATGTTCTTGTAGTGCCAGTATAATAATGTTGCAAGAAATCCCTGCAAATTTGAAACAGATTAGGGAGGAGGGGGGCACGACTTAACAAAGCTTCTAGTCTAATCTCTCCCGAAAATTACTGCAAATTTTTTGCTTGAAAACACTTACATATGCTCTTACAAAAGGCACAGTACTGATTTTCTGTAAGACCTCACAAATTGCTTGAATGCTTGAACTTTCTAGACCCCATTTCTACAACTACATTATTGAAAAGAAGAGATTTTTTCACAACAATTTCTGTCATTCAAAACACTTCAATTTTTAAAAATTGTCCTGTCAATTTTTTCCAAATATGAGTAGTTCTTGTCGAATTTTGAATGGAATCATGACAAATTTTTAAATATGTAAATAAGATTTTCTCATAAAACTGCTCTAATCCTTTTGCTCATAGTAAAGTGCACTTATAAATACAGTTTAGGTCTGATTTTCATTAAAATCTCTGGAATTTAAGAATTGCAAAAGTTCAATATTGTTCTGACATCCTCCTATTATTAGAGATTGAAATTTTATCTTCATGCTATTCCCCACATTGAATAATTAACTCATTTTATGTACAATTTTCTCAAAACATTAATAGTGTGTGGGAAATTTTGATGAAATTTGAGTCCCTTTCAAACTTATCCTATACCTACAATATTGTTTCTTTGTGCAACCTATTTCTCAGTATAAAATCTTTAAATCATTTTATGCATAATATTTCTCAAAACATGAGAAAGTTTGTTTGTTTTTTAGTGAATTTACTGAATGGTCAAATTCAATGAAACATTGAGGATATGTTCCTAATGCCCTTTTGAAGAGGTAGCATTTAGGTCAGTTAGTTGTGGGCAGACATGATCATAAATTCAATGTTTTGGATTCAAATCCTAGCCCAAGTAATTTTGTTTCTTTCTTTCTCTTTTTTTCAGAAAGATTTTCGTACATACAAAGCACTACACTGAATTTATAGGCAGATACTGTATTTTTTATAATTTTTAATTTAAAAAAATTCATCACCCCCCTCACATTCTCTGCTGTTGTATTGTAAGCAGTTTTCCAAGAGAAAGGTGAAGTCAGTAGAATAGAAACTGCAACATTATATTACTTCAATTAATATAAGAAAGTATGTGCTGTTCTAGCACCACTACTTTAAACAAATCGAATATGACAAACAAATTATAACTTAATTTAAAAACCACCAATAATTTAAATTTCAATCACTCTAAAATCATCACTCCAAATTTTTAGAAACGTTTCATGAAATTAAAATGTAATCCTGAGCTCACCTAGGCCAACAATGCCAAGGGTGTCTCCACGTATCCTGGCACAACCCTGAGCTGCCTCACGGACCTGCTCAGGGCCTGTGAACTTCTTGCCATCTCTCACCATGTTGGCTAGCCAGTAGGTACGCCGGTACAAGTTGAGGATGAGACATAGTGTTGTGTCTGCCACTTCTTCCACACCATACCCAGGTACATTACAAACAGCAATGCCTAGCTCCCCAGCAGCCTATGACAGAAATATAAACAAAATTCAAAAAATGAAATAAAAGGAAGATATGAAAAATGTACAAGAATTTTCCATTTATAAACATTTGTTTTCAAAATAAAATAAGTTTAGGATAAATTGAGCTAATTTGAATAATAAGTTACAATTTAAGAAGATATGACATCACACAAATCAATTTAATGAAGTTCATTGTCATATTTATTAACTTTGTATGTCAGATAAGAATCAGTTGATCAAGCAAACAATGTCTTGCTTTTTTTTTTTTTTTACTTCCCCTCATTCAAATCTATTGACAGATATCACATTCAAAGCAAAATTGTTTGAATATAATTTTGACCCCACTAAGTAAAATACCTAAATTTCATTTAAAATAGCTACTACTATTTGTAATATTTAAAACATAATGGTGTCTTGGTGCAAGAAGGACCAATGTCAATATTCAAAGTTTCACAGGGCTGGTGACTGTCTTACACCATGACAATGACAAAACAATCATAGATCAATGTAAAGATTGATAGTAAAAATGGATGGGATCAACTTTGACTTGGCCATTCTTGCATTGAAAGAAAGGGCTTTTAAATACCACAGGCCATAGGAACCAAAACACACTAAAAACTGACATTGGTCCTCCTTGCACCAAGCCACAGATAATATTTCATAAAATATCAATAATTGTTTAAAAATGGATGAAACATTAAAAATAATCTTTCTCAACTTGAATTTATTTTGATAGCTTTCCCATCATCATCATCATCATTCCAATGATAAACAGAAACATTTTTAAAGAATTTATACAAATAATGAAAATAAATTAAATTTTTCAACATAAAATCAAGCTGAATTGCTTACCTAGCAATAGACAGCAAGGGTTGACAGACAGTGCAGAGACAGAAGATTGGAAAGGTGTTTACATATATTTCTGAGGCTGGTGAAGGGGCATAGGGAAGGAGAAGGTCAGGTAAGCTTTTCTTGGAAGAGTATTGGGAGGCATCCATTGGTGTGGAAAGGGTGTGTAAAATAGTTCTCATAGGAGAGAACAGAACAAAATCAGAAGTTGGTTTGCTCATTGGGAATAATTTTAGAGTTCTGAGTGGATTGAAAGATGGCTAATGCACTTGTTCCAAAAAGTACATTCTATTTCAAAATTGTTAATATCTAAATCTGAGTAGAAAGTGTGGCTTCTGTTTTTGAGATGTGGTGCAAAAAGTTGTTTGTGGTGCATTTATAAGCATATACATATTCTCCAATTCTGATCTTCTGCTGTCCTACATCTTTTGCTTTATATTTTTGACAGTGGAGCTCATAGGCCCCTGATTACAGAAGCAGGAGTAGAGAGAGTAGGTTTTTGAGAGAGCCATGCGAGGTAAAGGAAACAAAAATGGTATTTGCGATGAATGTGATGAATTTTCATAGGTTTTTCAAATAAAAGAATAGAAATAAATTTTGATTGTCCCTGGGTGAGTGGGGTTAGACTTGTGTATGTTCAAAGTTTTTTCTTATTTAATTTGTAACTTGGTAAGTTTGTAACTTAATAAAAATAACTAAACTATGTAATACAATTAGTATTGCTGTTAAATTGATATTAATAATTAACACAGTAAAGAGCAATACTATTTTGCCCTTTTCCGTTTCAGCATTTTAATGAAGAAATATCAAATAATATGGCCTGCCTTTACTTTGTTTTTCGCTTAAAATACATCAATTTTAACTTCAATTTATCTAAAGAAGTTGTATGCGATCAGTCTTTTGTTTTTTCACAAGCCTCATTTCACATTTCATATGAACCAGTCAACATTTATTCTGTTATTTCTAAGCCATGGAAAACTTCTTTGATTCTGTGGCATTTTTTAGGGATTCATTTGCCATTATAAATGTGTGGACTGCTATTTGCATTTTTTTTCTTTCTCTATTATTTTCAGTAGTTTTAACATCTATCCTTGTGTTTGAAGTTGACATTTAATTTGTTGAACCCAGTTGTTTTAAAACATCATCTGCTTTTCCCTTACCATCGAAAATCTTTTTCTGTTTTTATGTTAACAGAAAATGCAGTGCCTCATAGTTCACTAGTTCATTCATAATTCTCTCATTGTGTAAATATGTTTAAAACATACCTTCACATCAATATTATCAACACCACTTCCAATGCGTACAATAATTCTCAAGGTCTTGAATTTTTCAAGATCTTCTTTTGTGAGAATTATAGTGTGCCACATTAGGGCTCCTACAGCTTCATTGAGTACCTAAAACAAAAACAATTAAAAGTATTGTGAACAATATCATCTGGGACCAAGAATAATATTCAATTCTCATTAAAACTTCATTAACTTACAAAACATTTTTTCATAGATTTGTTCTACACAATCACTTACCCTCTTAACATTATGCTAATAAGTAAAAATTAACCATTAACCACTGGTTAATCAACTTTCATGACTTTCTGTTTTCTTCAAAAGAGATCTGCATGCATATTTCATGTATATTATTAACTTTCAATTTGTAACACCCCCCGAAACTTGATATATGAAATCTGATGTACTATCATTCAGCACCAGATGAGATAATGATCATACCTTTGCAGCAAACTTTCAAGAACAGTTTGATATTCCTTAATTAGCAAGTTAAATGAGATTTAACAATAAATACATGCATAGAAACAGTAACTAAAAATAATCACACTACTGACACAACATCAAATACATCCATAAGAATATTTCAACAATATCGGTTGAATAATAACATGTATACATTTTTGTTTGTTTAAAATCTGCTTTTTCAGAGGTAAAACAAGATACCTGTACATACATCGCAATGTATACATGCAGAAATTTTAAAATATTAGATCACAATAGAAATAAAATTATTTCGCATTATTTAACTAGCGAAAAGAAAATATTACAATGATCTAGTAATGGCACAATTTTATTACTGAAGATAGTCTTCCATTCACAGTTTCATGAAAAGATGGAGTAAGAAAGGACTTCTTTCAACAACACTACTTAATGCTGCACACACGTACGGATGACATTATAACTTCTCCCTTGGTGGTCGGGCTGACCTTGCTGCTAAATTCTCCTGCTGCTCACATTCACACTCACCTTCTCATGAATCTCTGATGTAGACTGTGCATCACAGAAAGCTACGGTAGCTACATCTTTGAGAATAGGCATTTCTATAGAACAATCCCTGCCATCCAACAATGCCACTAGGGGTCTTGTCTGCATGGGGCCGTTTGAAATTGGGCCGCGCAGATTATCCAGGCGTGGGCGTTTTGGCAACATCTTTCGTTTGTCCATCGGTGCGGCCTCTCAATAAAAAAAAAGTCAAATAGTTCAGAACTAGAGGGAGAAAAAACTCTCACTCGCACTTTTAACTAAGCCGTTGTGATAATCTTCACGACAAATCTTCTCAACAATTTGGCACTTTTTCTGGAGTTGCTTCCGCACACAGCAGTTGATCAGGTCAGTGTTATACGTCTCCACACACCTTGGGCTTCATCACGGCGTTTTGGCACAGCCACCTGCAATAAGCAAAAAAATATTCCATATTAAAAATCAGTAACATAAACATAGTACCCTTTTTTTAAATTCATAAAGCATTTTACACATCACTGCGTAATTAAATGAACAAATCTCCAAGTTAGATCACAATCATGTTTTGCTTATTTACTTAGGACTGTGTCAGGTTTAATTCATAAACTGAAAGATGATGATCAACATATACTTTGCAAGTTCAATTGTTATCTTTTCAAACTAGTGTTGAAGTCCTTACTACAAATTTAAGTTTTTGAACATTGAATAAGAGTCATTTCGCATTTCAGCAGTAGACCGACCTCCGCTCGCCAAGTATGTAGAACTTTCAACTTCGGTAGTACGACTTCTCAACTTTTTTTTTAAAAAAAAAATAGAGCAAATGTGTTTGAGGTAGGGTAATACATTCCAATGTCTCGCGACGACTGGTTGCCATGGTGATCGCGCTGAACTTTCTGGTGAACAGACGCGAGTTCCACTTACCCGCTCCCGCGCCCCGGGCGCCGCCGCCCGCCAACACTCTTTACTTCACTTTCCCCCCTTCAACTTTCTGCTCCTCACCCTTCCTACACAAACTGGCGTTTCCCAACTTCGGTCCCTTCCTATCAGCGGCTGCAAAAACATTAAGTCCTGCGGCGGGCAGCCCAGAAAAGGCTACGAGGGCGTACTCAAAAGTGGCGGGCAAAGCACATCGCATGAAAACAACGAAGAAACCTACACGTTGACATCGAAATTTTACGCGAATCCATAATTTAAAAAAATCACAAACACTCACAGCTGAAATCGCAGGGCAATTTACGTGAGAAATAATCCGCAGACTGGAACAAGACGGCATTTCTTAATACCTCTTAGGTATCAAGCACATATAGCAAAACTGTCTAAGAGCTTGGTGCAAGAATCGAGTATCATCTGAGAGCGAGGAAATCTGAAGCGGCGCCAGGGTGCAACAGAACTGCACCCCTTGAGAAGCTCAGCACCCAGGAGGCCGTGAGCAACTGCGGCGACAGCGGTGGAGGTGGTGGAGATGGCGGCGGAGGGTACTGGCGGGGAGGGGGAGGGTGCTTGCGGGCAATGCTGAAAAGTGACAAGTGCGCGTGCGCATTCATTCATCCCCCCCCCCTCAGATGGTCATTCAGATCCCGGGCAGTTGAGCATGCAGTCGCTTCGCAGCGCCTGGATTCTGCCCTGCGCATGCCAAGAGTTTTACCCACCCACGCGTCCATCACACGAAGGCGCAATTTGACGAACAGTAAGTGACCGTATGTTACCCAAATTTATTTGCAATGTTGGTATTACTCAGAGTTCGACGATAGCATTAGGAGTAGAAACGTGATACAGCAGAATCATGCAATTCCACCAATGCCTCACAACCGAGCCCGGCAATACCAAAGACCACGGCGCCGCATACATGCAAGAGTTTCAGCGCCCGCAAGGCGCTTAAAAAACTGGTGTTATTCAAAACGTAACTAATTTGAGACGTCGCTACGTGATATTAAAACGCCGTCCGAGGCCTATCAATGCGAACGCATGCCGCTGGACAGTGTTTTAGAAGTCCCGACCAGGTCAAGACGCGTCGTTTGAGGGTGCCAGGGCCAGGCAGGGCAGAATACATTCGAAAAACAAACCACGTTCTATGCGAACTGCGGCTGGTAGGGAGCAGCACTTTGGTCGGTCTGTGTGGCGCAGGGCGCCGATGTATTTGATAACGACAGTAGCACGCGCCAGGAGATGAGCCTCGAACTATAAAGTTAAGTACGATAAAGTTGAGGGGCAGAGAAACACAAGAACAGGGGGATAGAGAGAAGCTGGAACTAAAAGTTTGCGTTCGCAAAGTTTTAAAAGGGGAATGAGGAAGACTGCGCGGGAAGGGAAGGAGGGCGCGGAGGAGGAGGTTGGCTTTAGGGAAAAAAGTTCTAACTCTAAAACTCTCAAAATGAAATGTTGCTTACTGCCACTTTGACGTTCAAACTACCCTCCCCGTTTCTCCCCCGTTAACCCATCCCCTCGCTCCTAATTCAACTTAACTACAGATAAACCAAAACTTTTCATACCCTGGGGGAAATATGAACCCACCCTCTTTTTATATTATAAACACAGGAAAAGTTTAAGTACTAAAAACAGATCTCGGCGACAAACAAAAGGAAACATAAACGGACGTTCCTTTAGAAAATAATTTAATGACCAGACAGAATCTTGACGTTCATCCTGGCGGACGGAACGCGGAGGAGCAGGGCGGGGCGGAGTGAAACAACGCGCCAATGAAGGATGAGGGCGGTGGAAGGGCGCTTCCGCCCTAACGAGGCCCCGCGCCGCCGATAAGCCCGGCTCGCCCTTCGGCCGGTAATGAACGCGTCAATGGGCATTGATGATCAGCGCGGAGGGGGAACAACGCGCCCGCCAATCGCCACCCAATTTCGCCTCGTTTTTCCCGCCGATGCCGCCGCCGCCGCTACCGGGCGCGCTCGAGCACGCGAATTATCGCCGATGCCACTCGCGTCGCACAGGGAGATTGCGACAACTTGCCACCGATACACCCGGAGTACACTCACCCTCCCTCCCCTCGACGCCTCGCCCCACCCTACGCAACATTTCCTCTAGCTGGAGCAAATAGTTACATGCGATTAGAGTAACAATGAGATTATATATTAATCGAGCTTCGAACTTCAATCGTTTGAACTGTCAATTAATATCGTTTAATACTTTCATTCGAAGAGCTATTAAAAAAACCTTTCTCGACATTTTTTTTCCCGAGTTCTGCATATTCGATCGTTAGGTTTACCCTCCTTTCAAAACAAAAACTTCATTTCCTACGCAGTTCTATTTTATGACATCCTCTGTATTTAGACAACTCCAGTTTCTAAAGGGTTCATTGAATTTGTGACCTTATTAAAGAGCAAACCGTACATTGAACAGACAAAATGGTTTTCAGTCTAGTTTTCATTGAACTCAATACCTTCGGTATCCAATGCATGTCAGAGTCCGCATTATTTTCACCGCAGATCTGAGGGAAAATATTTCCAAATGGAACAAGGAAATGTCAATAATACAAACAAAAATTTGACCAAATGCATCACAGCTACCGTGCCATACAATTATTACTTTCTGCACGCCACTTGACGGCGCTCAAGTTGGCTTCAGGCGTTCAATGGGAAAGCACTTGTCTTTGCAAGTTCGTTTCGCACTAGTGCTTTCAAGTCATCCACAGCGTAACCCCGACGAGTTCTCGAAAGAACCTGTTCCCTTTCTGGCATTCACTTTGCACTGGTGAGTGCAGGTCCCCCTCCGTTTTGGGGCTGCTGAGCAAGATGGCGGAAAAGCAAACTGTAACGGCCCTCGCCTCGGCGCGCTGTCAATGTGGGTTTTGCGGATGAACGAGAAAGTGCGCAATTCGGAGTACATTTCATGCGCGCATTTCCGGTCCTCCAGACAGGTTGTGAACATGTAAATACCGTTTTAAGAATCATAAACAATGTTTATACCTTAGAACAGTACATAAATACTTACATGTTAATAACTATCGTGTAATAAGAATGATTGGTGGAGGGTAATGCGCTCAGAGCATGTATTTACATTGGCGAACATGCACGTTGCATTATTGAAATTGCAAAATATCTAACTGCATAGCACCTTGTCGAATGCCAATCGCAAATTAATTCACAAACAGCTGTTAAAAATCTCCTTTAACACAACCTTCTCACAAATCCCGTGCCCCTATTGTTAAATGACAAATAACTATTTATTCCTTAAATGACTTTTGAAGACCGCGGTCTCGGGATGCACTCTTCGCGCAATGATAAGACATGTTCCATCACGATGTTTCCACATAAACCTATCCCGATTCCGTATCGCTTTGACAACATAAAGCAAAACATTGCGAGTAGAACTAGCACCATGATCTAGAATTTTTTTCTCCCTTTTGTTATTTTGTCTGCCTTTTACAGATATCCACAACCATTGTGGATATCTGTAAACGAGAAAAAACCAATAACGAACCAAACGCGAGTTTTTGCCACACGTAAACTCCAAAAACATATCTTAAGTGCACAAGAAAGGTGGCACATTTAAAAATAGTCATTTTGCAGAACGGTTTTAACATCAACATTAAATACAATGTGCACAAAGAGGTTAATAACCGTGCATTGTTTATTCCCGTTTTAATTAATAGTCTGCAACCAATTCTCAATTGACTCATTGTGGTGAGCGTATTATTGATCACTTGCTTACGGCCCCCTGCACACGAGCGTAGCGCTGACGCGCGATAATTAACGCGCGTCGTAGAATAACACTGTATGTTATGCGAAACGGCATATGAGCGCCGTTGGACTGGAAGTAATCCGAAAGCCATTACATATTTCATTGGTGACTACAAATTATTACTGTATTTAAAAAAAAAAAGTATAACAGACAAAATTGTAAAAGATTTATATTGTTAAATTAAAATTGTATAAATTTTGGTCATAAAGCGTTAGTTTAAAAAAAATATTCACATTCCAATTTACTAAACAATAACAATCCCTGTTTATCTCTTTTTACTTTCCCGTAGGTATACATATATACGGAGTAATATAAGTAGTATATTTTTTCGTAAGATTTGTTCCAAATTGAAGAAACCCTGTCCATCTGGGTCTAGTCGAAGCTTTGAGATTTTGAATAACTTTCTTCAAAATTTGGGGGTACTTCACATGAAGCCTCCCGGACACTCAAAATTTTCTCAAAAACTGCGCCATTTTTTTTTCTTTAAATTTCCTGCAAGAATAGAGTAAAATTCATTTATTGTGGCATACGACCGATTTTCGCGGTTAACTCTGAATTTTCAAAAATTGCAAAAGTTCGAAATATTTTCAGCATCTCCCTACAACTACAAAGTTGAAGATAGAAAGTTTTCCTTCAAATAAAATTTGTTCTCCATGGCGAGTTCTTTCAATAAGGTAATGTACATCCTTTTGAAAAATTTTAGCAGTTTTCGCGAAAAGTGTGCAATTTAAAAAAATACAAAAACAAGATTTTCTCAAAAAACGGCTCCAAATTTTTTCTTTCAACATTTGGTAAGGATTGTGTCTAATGTGCTCTATGAGATGATTTAAACACCAAATTGCTATATTCTTTTGTTTTTTCAAAAATTACATAAATTTTTTGACTTCTCTCATGTCATTAAAATTTACATTAACGGCTATTTGTTTACATTATTATATTTATGAGTATATTTACTTTATATTTACTATCTTGAGAAGTTTTTCGAAAACTCAGTTGTTTTCAGTGAAAACTAGCTCAAAATTCCGCACTTTCAGAAACACTTAAACGCCATTTTGTTATAAATTGCTCCAAATTTTTCTTCAAACTTTTCGAACGTGTAGTGGAAATTATACTTTTAAATATGACCTAATATTAATTTTGGGATGTATTTTTTTTTTCCAAAATTACAAAAATGTAATTTTTTTGAAAGATCTCTCACACTTAATATGCTCATTTCCCGCAATTTGTAAACACTATTGTGTTGATTTAAAGTGCTTCAAATTACTTTTAATGACGTTTATCGAAATCACAAAAGATTCCTGCAAAAAATAGCTTCAATTTTCAAATTTACATAGCGCTTAAACGCAAATTTCTTAAAAACGGCTTCAAATTTTTCGAATAAATTTGACATTTCGGAGAAGGTTTTACTGTTCTTTAATATTCATAAAATATTTTCTTTCTATTATTAAGAATCCGAAAAAATCAGGAAAATGTGAATAAAATGTGGTTTTGTCGGCGATACATGGCGGCTGGGACGAGTATGTGACAAGTCCGAATAGCTAACCAAGACCAAAGGAAATAGAAAACTAATACGAGAAAGTCTGTGCCATTTTTGAGCACCACTAGTTTGTAATTGCGCCTTTATTTCAATTTCAATGTTTCGACCTGCATTTAAATATTGTTTTGGGACCTGTTCAGCAAGATTATTTTAAATTAGGTGGTCAGCTTGCCAAACATCCTTTCACATCCTAGGCAGCGTCCTGCCTCAGGGCCATTTCCGTTCACAGCTAGTTATCCTCAATCCTCAGCACCTCCTTTGGACACATTTACTTATCCTGGGAGTACCTAAAAACTGGTACATACCCATTTACCTGTCATTTCACCTGCCTCATTCCCTTATGTGTTGGGGAACGATATTTGGGGAACGACATTTCCTTCGGCCAAACACTCGGGATAAATAATTAAGTAAATAGCAACTACCTCCAACAAAACCAGCTGTAGATTACTTCACTTTCTTAGACAATCTAGAAATAACTCGAAACAATTAGTAATAGTTCTTTTAAATCCACTGTTTTATGTGAAGATTTTATTTTCATGACGAATTTTGCGAAAAAGGGCTGGTTATCCTTTTAGTTCACTCTTAATTTAGATCTTACAGTAAATGTATCTACACAGCGAAATAACAAAAGTAATACATCAAATCATAATTAACAAACTCACGACTAGATTAGAAGTGTCGAATATCTAGGTTACAGTGACCCCGAAGCACAATTTCTTATAATCACCAGTCATTTTAAAACTAACCCATTAAATAATACGTGTAGGTAGATTATTAATTAAAGGTAAACTAGGATTGCTACTGATACAAATACGAATACCATTTACTTTTCAACATTTTCATTCCACTTCAACGCATGCTTTCCTCTTTAAAAAAGAAAATTAAACATAACAGCAAAGCAATAATTGGATAACAAAAGGAATTAGAGAACCGTGAAAAATTAAACTTCCATTACATTTTTAAAGTAACGTATTTCCATGTCTACTTCCACAAATACAAAAGCATTTCAAGGAAAATAATAACACAGGCAAAACAGAAGGAAAAAAAAGATATTTTGAAAGATAACAACAAAACAAAAGCAATGAGAAATATCGTAAAAAACCAACAACCACCTACAACTGCTATTGATCTCACGAAGGGACTAAAAATAACAATTTATTGTTTCCCGAAGCTTTTCAGCAGGCTTGTTCCCCAAACTTCTTTCAATGAAATCTTCAGAATAGTAAACTAAAAAATAAACATTCGGCTGGTTTAGATGAATTTCCGTATTATTTATAAAATTTGGGCGCTTGTCATTCAAAATATTAAGCCTTTCTCTCTTTTGTCAATTTCCTCAAAAACATTAAGACTTTTCTACATACGAATGGAAACTTTTCTCAGGAAAAACGCAGTGTTTTCAGGCTCTCAACATGGATTTAGAAAATTTAAATCTTCAGAAACGGCATTCTTTTTTCTTGGAACATGTTGCTTCATCAGTAGACCAAAATGCAGCACATATTGGAGTTTAAAAAAATATTTCCTAAGTTTTTGACGTCAACAACGATAACATTTTGCTTTTAAAATTAGCTTCATATGGAATTCGTAGTACTGTCCTGGATTGGATATTCTTTTACCTCAAATATAGATATCAAAATAGAAATGCCGTATTGGCACGAAAGAACATTATTTACTCATCTTCCCAATTCTTTGCAAATTGAGCATTGAGAAATGCGGTGTTCGATCTGTTCGATCTCATATCTTCTTTCTCTGATTTGCAAACGATATGCCCTCGTCTATTAGAAACAGAACAGGTTCTTTTTGTTATTTTTTGATGTTTTTTCTTTTCCCTTTTGTTGGTACACGAATATACTTTCAAAAAAAAAAAAAAAAAAAAGTACGATTTCAGATGTTTTACATTAGTTTCGTAAAAAATTGTTAACGAAAGAGAAAAGTGTTCCAAGGGGAATGTGCATTTCCAACAGGTATTTGCAAACGCCATTAAAATGAATATGAAATTGGTGGATGTTAATGTTACAAAATTTTTGGGTCTCACAAATCAGAAAAATGTCAAATGAAATATTCACGTAAATAAATTAACCATTAAATTAATTCTGCAGCATGTGCGTATTGTGAATGTACATTTCCGCCTGAGATGTGGTATAATATTCTGGGGAACATAATCCTAAAATACCTAGACTGCAGATAAAAACTGTACGAATTAGCAAATGCCATCCACGTGATTCCAACATGCCTCTCTTCATCGAGCTTACAATCTTACCTTCGCATTGCATATTTATGATTCTGTAGTTTTTGTGGAAACTTAAGACTGGGGACATATTTATTTAAAAAAAAACACGTAGAAATCGTATTCATCAGGTGCCTGTATCAACAACTTACTAAAAGAAATCCACGTAATGTTACTTTACAATACTTTACCACGAGACAAATAAAGTCGATACACAAGTGTTGAATAAAATATTTTCTGCTTCACAATTGTTTCTATACAATTAGAGATTTTACCGACCATTAAATGGGAAAATATTTATTTTAATAAATATATTTTTAATAAATTAGTTAAAATTTGTAGTGTGTAATTTTAAAAGGCTATATAATACGGCTGAAACGAGTAATGTACTAGGGCTTTTGGGTCAATGACCCTCGTTTCGATCACGTTTGTCGTCAAGTTTCCCCTGATCCTGAATGGATTTCAGCAAATGCTGAGAATGAACTTTGATTTGCTTCTGGACATAAATGTAGCTTCACCGCGCTTCGATTAATCTCTTTTGCTAGTTGTGGTATGAGTGAAGCCGTGGGTGTCGATTGCTATTTTATTAGTAAAATCAAAACTGTAATTAGCTCATCGATGGGAAGTTTTCTGTGGCCCGGAAGCAAAAATGTCTAGTTTTTTAAATGTTGCTAACCTCGCTTTTTGGTACTTTTATTCATAATTAAACTATGTATAATTCCAGAGTGTGGAAAGGGAGTCTGGAATACAAGAAAATGTGCATAGTTTTATACTTCTCCCGCACGTCACAGTCTTTACTAAATTGGCAAAAATAAATAAACTTAAAATGGTATAAACTTTATTCACCACAATACAATAAAATATAAGTTTATAACACGTAGTAATGTGTTCATATTGCGTAGTAATGTTTTCACATAGAGTAAAAATTAAATTAAAACCCTAAAACAAACTCGTCGTAATTACTATCTTGAATTTAATTTAGAAATCATCGAAGTACGTCATATTATAACCACCACATATAACCATATCTTATTTGTCAAGGCATGACCCGAGTCACATTCCAGTTCAAAACCATGTTTAACCCTCAACCAGTCACACTGGTGCGTAGACCACCCCCACTCAAAATTTAGACTTAACATAATATAATAAAATATAATATTTATATTGTTTTATTGAAACATATTGAAAACTCTGACCAATGAACATTCTGTAAATTTATTTAATCAGTTCATCTATCGTAGTGGTTTATTTCAGTGTTGATATGTGTTACGTTCATCATTGTTATTTTGAAATGGATTTGGGGTGTCGTGCACCCCATTGAGTCATTTCCGTAAGTATTTTTTAATTTGAAGCAACTGAATTCTGTGCATTTACACCATTTGTAATAAAGTGTAATAAGGTAATAAATTCACATAAAAGGAATGAAATATTAATACAATGCTTAATATGTAATATCGGTTTTGTTTCGTTAGAGAAATGGAGTTTACGGAGAGCAAAGATCACGCAGATGGGTGCAGTTCATTAGGATACGGGAGAAAATGCAACTTTACAGAAACTGGAGATCCATGTTTGTTTTTTGATAACCCAAACGTTATGGGCAAGAACATAACGATTAAAATTTCTTTCCACTCTGTGAGTTAGGGAACTTGGAATAGAAGCAAATGAAATCAAATCACCGAATTGCCCGATATTCAGTACAAGCATGGTCCTTAAACGTGAATAAGGCTCCGGAGGGCAACGTCCGTTCTTCAGACATACGGGTCATTTGGGGTGGAGGGGCGGGGCCAGGCCGGGGCCTTTTCGTAGAAACCGGGAGAGCGGGCGGGTGAAGGCACAAGGGCACTCAGGTGCAGCGGGGCCGCGAGCGCCAGTTGACGACTTGCCCCCGGCGGACGCAGCGACACAAATTCCCCCAAGGCCGGTCCTCCCGCTCGGCTGTCGCAGCCGCTCCTTATTCTTCCCATTCATAGCGAAGGCCCGCCCGGCCCGGTGACCGAAAAACGCTCCCTAGCCAACCAGACTGCTCTCCCACCCACCCGCTCCCCAGGACGGAGGTCCACCAACGTTTTCTTAGCAGCCTCATTCAATACATCCGTTTCCCTCAGCTTTATAGTATTTTTTGCACTCACCTCTAATGTAGCAATCTAGGGGCTGTTTATCGCTCGTCGAATTTATTTTCTTTTCTCCTAGGCCCGTTGAAACTATAGCACAGACGTTAAAGAAACGCATTGTTATGAAATTGCAATACCTCCTAATTAATTTCATCAACTTTTGAACATTTTCGTTACTCTACAACTGTAAATAAATGTGTGGGTGTGTACAAAAACGTTTAATGCACCTCGCCTGAAACGTTCTTCTACTAAGTTTATTTTATCATCCTTCCGAAAAAGATGTATTTTCCAGCGTTAACGCATTAAATAAATACGATTATTAACAACAAAATAGAGACTTTTCCTACACACTGTACTCAGATTCATCAAGAACAACACGCTCAACAAAGTGATTATGAACATGGCCGATCTAAATGAATTGTGAACCGAAAATTAATTAATCGTTTAACGAAAAGGAAGGTTAAGTGACCTTTATAACTGTTCATAATCGAAAGGTGCCATATTATACAAGTTTCCTGCGCAATATTTAAAAAAGACTTGTCCATTCAAATGACTGTGGAACGGCAATGAAGAAAAATGACAAAATAAAGAATATCCTACAAATTTAAACTATATGAAAGTATGGAAATGGTAATTTCGCTCCAAGCAACAATTTTGTAAGCTTCATGTGGCGCTTCAGTTACGGTTCGAGAGCCGGTGACAGGGTACGTGGGCGGAATGCTGATAACATTGCGACCGTCATGCATTTTACACGGAACTGTGAATGCGCCCAACCGTCCGTCGACCAATTTGACGTATGCTTCATACTAATGTACGCCCGAGGTTCGTATTAAATGAACCGTTTTTTGTTCACTCTGTGGCATTCTCAGCGAGAGAAAAATATTACCACGAATGAATGCAGTTGAAGGGGAGCGCACCACAGGTCTGTGGAAATTAAATTAATAGATGCAATGGTTTTATGACTACATCACAGCGCGGCACATGCAATCAGTGTCAAATTATGACACCGAACGAGGGGAAAGAAGAACAAGTAACAACGCGCTGGACTGTCCGGCAAACTTGGCACGGCGTGGAAGGGGCGAGCCTCCCAAGCGAGTTCTTTCCATGAAGCGTGAAACAGACCTGATCGGGCAGGGTAGCCCTGGCCGCCTTCGACGGCAGTTTTAAATATCCGGGGAGGGGGGGGGGGCGAACACGGGCCGGAAGAATCACACTCGCGGCCAGGCCACAGTGCTACATTTGATCATTGCGATCAAAATACGGCATATCAATCAATAACCAGAAATATGACTTCATATCCATTCACACCGTTTCAAATATGACTGGAAATATGACAAATTCACCATGTATGATAGTTTCGGTTACTGTCTTCACAATTTATGACAACTTGTGGAGGGAAAACTCTCACATAGTACGTTTCTGATCACCTAATACGACATTCACAAGGAAATCGAACAGAATCTGATTTTTACTGATTTTAAAATCCTACTTTCTATAACTATGTACAAGCGTCTATAACTAGGGAACTACATATAACTGTTGAAATAAACATTTTACAAACAAATCCACATTTGACCATTTTTATTTTAAACAATGAATTAAACATAAATATGATAGTTTTGAAAAGTTGTGCCATTTCAACAATTGAGAGATAGAAAAATGACCATTTGCAGCACTGTACTATTACGCTCGCATCGGAACTAGGGAAATGCAATGGCTGCTCCTTGGGTTTCTGCGGGGGGGGTAAATACAGATATACAATACTGTTGCCGTAGTCTAATTGACCTTTACTATCTTACTCCTCTGGTCGGTACCGTACTCGTTTTGAATACAGGAAAGTCCAAACCCGATAAGACTAATTCAATGCGTGGAATTTCAACTTGCGCATTAATACCCAGGACATTTCCAGAATTTCTTAAATCCTCATTCAGACAACGGCAAAATGTTAACTGATACAACCGGTCGAACATGCAACTCGGTTCAAGAAAATCACGTTAGCTTTCTGAGGCCACCATACGTTAGCTACATATAAAATAACTCTTATTAAAAGTTGGGTCCCGATTCACAGTTCATTTAAAGGATTTTTAACGAAGCGTAAAGGCAGCGGGGGCGTTTAACTCAGGCCGAGTTAGTGTTCCTTAGAAAACAAGGCTGGGCATTAATCTCCAAGCGTAAAACGTCCCGGAGCAGCACACTGCCCTGCACCCGAAGGGCAGCCACAAAGCCATGATGAGCCCGGGCAGAGGAGCGCCCGGGGCATCAGCCGACGCGACCCTTTGTTTCGGCTGTGCGTGAGAAAACTCGCCCGACGAGAGTTGTCCTGTCCCCTTCCCCCCACCCCACCACAGGATACTGGACGCCCGGTGGTTTTGTTCGGGGGTTCCTTGGACCAGCCAAGGATAAAATTCCATGTGTTCCCCACTGACCTTGTAGTAATCATAATTGACATGAACCACTCCAAGATTTTTGAGTTTATATCTCACACTCAGAGTGCATAGTGGTTCTGCGCGAACTAAGCCACATCCTTGACCCGCAGTTAAAGAAATTCAACTGCATCTTGTACAGATTTTTGAAGAAATTACTTGCCGAATCTAACAACTTTGACGAAATTCTGCAGTAACAATCACCATAGTGAACTCACGACTCACCATGTCTAAAATGTTCGTGAAGTCGTACCTGGACTCGTACAAATTCTTAGGCCAGTTATTTCTCACATTCCAAGGAAACTGCTTGAATTATCAACCAATCTACTGCATCACCAAACAGCCCCACAAATTCTTGCCAACCGTTTTCGTAAAAACTGGTTTTAGCGCGTTAAAAATCTGTGGACTTAATAGGCTTCCCGTTGTAGTAAAAAAAAAAGGCGCTATTTGACTTTTACTACCGCTCTTAAACGAACCACACTAGTCATCCGATACTCTAAAAATTAACATTACTTACAATCATACGTTCATTTATACACGAAAATTTCCATTTGTTAGAAAAAGGATAACTTACAATTGATATTAGAATAGATTCTTAAGAATTGATTTATTAGAGATGTATAATCCTTTGAAGATAATTTACCTTGGGAGCTCAATATTGAAAATGAGAACACCCTCGTTTCTCTACAAAACATCTTCCGTGAATTGACAATAAGCGCCCTTCATACGATAGCCAACACTATCAGCGAATTCTACTATAGATAAAGCGAACTGCTTCATGTTCCCTCAAGGAAGCATCGATGACAAACCTTTTAAGTTTTAACGAGAAGTGGAGGGAGACAAAAGTAACAAAATACAGGAAACTTCCAATACAACACGTAACAGCTCGAAAGTTGAGGGGCGCAAGTTTCGTCTTTTTTAACGTCCCTCATAACAACCCCTTTTAAACTCCCCGGAGGCCTCCTGTGACCCAGCGAAGTTCTACGCCACTTTTTATTGCGAAGCGAAACTCTACATTACTTAGTTAATCATTAAAGACGAGAGCGAAAAAAAATCTCTCCGAGGGGGAGCTTTCGACAATACCTAATTAATTACAAAGTAAATAACACTCCCGCGGCGAGGGCGCTCGGCGGCGTGAAGCAAGCGATAGCGCTAATCGACCCGCCGTCGTTAATAGAACGCGGTCGCCGCTCCAAACGAACACATCATGGGGCGCCGCCACCTTCTCTATCGAGTATCAATTGCAACGAGGCGGAACGAATGCCGAAATCTTAATCCAGCGTCGCCCACGCGCCCGCTTGGGCGAGGGCCGCCGCATCGGAGCGGCGAGCGTCCCGTCCGTCCGTCCGCGCGCGCCGCGCTGCGCCGACGTTCTGGCAGCGCGGCAGCACTTTTCTGGCAGCGCATCCCATTTTAAAGCTGCACGTATGAAAATTCCTTTCGTTTTGCAAACGCTTTAAAGCCGATGGCGTGACGAGCGCGGCAGGGCTGCGGGTCGTAGCCAGCGGCGGCGAAGGCCCAGCGCGACGATCTGTTGCGAAACATAAGCGTTGCATGTTTGCCACTGCCATCTCCTCTTCCTCCTCCTCCTCCTCCTCCGCCGCCGCCGCCGCCGCCGCCACCACCACCGAACTCGTATTGAACGCGCTAGGCGCAGCAACGGCGGCGTGGGAAGGACGGGGCGGGGGCGAAGGCGGGGGCGGAGGTGGGGGCGGCGCGAAGGGGACGCGAAACCGCCCGGGAGAAGGCGGTGGAGGGAACGAGGAGGGAAGAAGAGGGGGACCACCGGGGTGAGGGTCGCAACGCACGGGGCGGGGGCGGTCGAGTTCCTCCGCCCGCCTGCCTGCCCGCCCGCCCGCCCGCCCGCCCGCCCGCCCGCCCGCCCGCCATCGCGTGCCGCGCGCTTGCAACACTGGGCAACAACTTGAATAATAAAGTGATCCAAGACAGTGGCAAGTTGGAAATCCAGGCGGCCACCCCCGCCCTTCGGAGGCGCAGCGCCGCCAACTTCGCCCGACTGACGTCGGGAGACTGCGGCGGCGGCCGCCTCTGCCCAAACTTTCGCCGGAGGTGAGGATAGAGGTCGGCCGCACAAATCGGTAAAAGAAGACTGAGAGCGGCCGGTGCTGCAGGAACTTCGATGCGACCTTGCACGAGCACCAACTTTCCACTCGGCCGTCACCCGCGCCCGCAGCAGGCAACTCCAACAGCACGCGCGTGCGCGAGTAAATGCGTGCGCGGGATGGGCGAGCGCCGTTGCCGTAATGGTCGTTCTTTTAAAGTTAACCACCTCGTTGAAAAGTCTACGCATTGCCAGACCGCATGGCTTGTTCATTTGCAGCTCCTCTTATCGGTACAAATAAGAGGATAACGATGTCACGACAACGACCGTTCATACATTAGTAGCTACTTTTTAGGGTCAGCAGTGGCTTTTATTGTGCAATAACAATTACCTCTTACAGATCCCTTAGAGAAAGAGAAAAAATTGAGTATCAGATGCTTCTTTTTCATGATGAATGGGAATTAATATTTTATGCAGTACGCGGTAATACTGAACATTTTCATTTTTGGTGTTTAGGGGCCTTACAACTTCATAGCATCTAAACGTGTGGATGTTAGAATGATGTGAATGATGAAATGGAAAACGGACCAACCGCAAGAAAACCTGCCGAGAGCTTGCTTTGTCCGTAAGTTCTACAGAGGCTGGCAGGGGAACGAATGTGGGGCCCCGGCGGCGCAAGGTAGTATACGCTCTAACCATTACGCCACAAGCTCCCCCCTCCATTTCTAAATATGGGTAATAAACACGCTTTCATTCATCCTCTCCACTTCCTAATTCATACGAGCCGTGCGTGCAGATTTCACGATTGTGTTAGCGACTGTGATTTATAACTTAGCAACCTGGGATACCTTTCTGAACTCAATGGTATGTAAAGGGATGCGTTCGAGCAATGAAATCCATGCAAACAATATGCAGGGACCCCGTACGTTGAAGCGGAAGTTCCTGATCGCCGGCGATAAATATCGGCCAGCAAGTGCCCGTTGAAAACCAGAGGAGCAACGTTAAATGACAACAGACGGACGAGCTAACCGTTAGATCACGTGGAGCATGTCTGCGCGCAAAAAAGCGTCCCGACCACCGATGCTTCAATATAACAACCACAGCATTTTGCATGCGATTATCGAAGTGTGTTCGTTTGTCCAACAGCCAACAATTCCCACGGTCGAGCACTTGATAGACTGCCAGACTTCCCGTGCACCATTTCGCTCCATTTCGAGAGCCCAACACTGAGGATCCCGTTCGCCTCCAGAAGCCCAAGACGTCTAATTAATGGCGGAGTGCAGAGGCGGCCGACAGCGCGAGCGCGCCGCTGCGACTGCGGCCGGTTCGGAAACGAGGTCAAGAACCTTACGCGCGCGCGCGTATGAAAGCGGCCGCCGTCGCCGAAAGGGAAACAAGTGAGCGGCGGATATAAATAAGCCGCTAGCTGCGCGCGCGCGCGCCGAGCGATGCGGTCTGTGCAGCGGTGTGGTGAGGCGCGCGGGGAGACGAGGTACGGAGAGGAGCGGTGCGGTGCGGTGGGCCACGCCGCTCGGTGCCCGTCAGCTGTCGCGCGTCGCTTATTTCGTCAGCAATCGATTAGCGATGACACGATTACGGGAATCTGCCGTGCGGGCGGCGAGGGCGAGGGCGGGGGCGGCCGCAGGGGAGGCCATCAGCGCGCGGGCGCCATTTCGAGCGCGGCGCCGCCCGTGTCCACGAAAGGGGCGAACGAGCGGGCGGATCGCCCGCTAAAATTAGCGCTCGCGAGTGAACCGCCGCAACTCCCGTCATGTGTCAAACGGCGTCGCATGCAGCACGACGCTCCCTCAATGAATTCGAAATTTCGGCCTACCAACGTTAATACTAAGCCACTTCCGTTTTGCAACTTTCTTTTGTTTCCTAGTACCTACTTATTTACTTACAAATGCTCTTGAATTTATTTTTCGATCGCTGAAGGGTGACATTCAAATGAAATCAAATCAAATCGGGTCGGGTCGGCGGAACACCGAACTCTTTCTATACTCCAACACGCACTACTTTAGCATCGTCTCTCACAAGGAAACACGAGAAACTCAAATATTTCATCTGTCTTGAGAAATGCTCGAACGGTTCTTTAGCTCCAAAAACTTTCATCTTCACGCAATTAAAAAAAAAATCTCCAAGTTTACTGCTCCCTAGAATAAAATATTGAGATATTTTCTTAATTAACACGATTGTGTTGCTTTCTTTGCTGTAATAAAAATATTGTAGTTTTAACTGAGTATGAAAAAATACATCAATTTTTTCATACTCAACTTTCCCCCATAGTTTAATTGGAATAAGGCTTTCAGAACGACGTAAAGAGCAAAACCTTTCATTCGCGGATTTTCAGGAAACTAATTGCAAGCATTTTTTAGAAAATGTCTAGATTTTCTGAAAATGCGCCATTTTGATCTCACTTACACTGTAAAACTTTCGAGATTCCGATATACTTAAAAGATCATTTGAATAATTTGGATTCACAAATACAATTAAGCACAAAATAATCATGTAATGTAAATCATAACGAGCAAGACGTTGCCAAAACGTGTGTAATTATTGAAATATCAAAACGTTTAATTAAAATTAGTTAATGTCATGTTTGTGCATTGTGTGAAAAAAAATTAAACAATGGGGACAGTTGTTGAAAATAATCTTTAGATATTATTTGGAAAATTGTTATGATTCGCCTTATAATTATTTGATCTACTTTTGGATAATCTATTACATTAAGAACTTGTTTCAATAATGTATGTGTAGTTCAGGTAAAAACAAAAAATGTAATTTTTGAAAATGAAAGATTGAAGTTCATTACAACTGGATACATACAAGTGCCCTGGTATTCGAGGGATTCTATTCGAGGGGGAAGCCATTTTTTTAGAAAATGTTGAAAATACTCTACGGGCTTCATAAGAAGTTCCTCCATATATTAAAATTATTTTCAAGTCCTGTGGAACGGTACTACCCAGACCTTACTCCTAAGGTGTGATCCACGTTACAACTCAAATGCTTCTAATCAGCGGGAAGACATACATGGAGACATGATAAACACTTTTTCGTTTTATCGACATTGTTAGAAGAGCTTGCTAACACGAAAAGGAAATTGGGAAACTCTCCAAAATGCTTTACGAAGGTCGACAACCTTCCAGAGATGCGGATACGTTGCCATTCTGCGTTCGGTCCCTTGAATTACCAAATACAATAAGACAAGTTCATAAAACGAAAATTAGGATTAAGAGATTGGCCCACAAAAAAAGTATCCCAAATCCACACAAACGGAGTTCACTAGTTTCTCAAGACGTCTTCTTGTGGAGACGTTGTGCTATGTTCCTTCCTCGGAAATGCGAATAATATATCAAAACTAAACCTGACGCTACAACTTTCTGACCTTCAACAGATTTCGACAGATAGCGCTAGCACAGTGGAAAGTAGGTTAGACGTACCTAACTTGCAAAGAGGCAGAGATTTGGTCTCGCCAAGGGTGCAAACACTCCTAAGCAGCCGTGTATCAAACGTTATTTCACCGGAAGTCGTGATAATCCTATGATTATTCCCCCAAAAAGAAACTGTGATTGAAAGTTCTGGTTAGGTTTCGAGAGATGTTTCGAATGAAAACTCCTTCCGAGGAGAACCTCAGCTCCCAGGGCTTACAATAACAGAGTACCACGCACGGCGTCGCCCATCGATTGCACGACAGCGGGTGGCGGGTGCCAGTGGAAATAACCTCGATCGCGTAAGGCGATTGCTGCATCGTACAGACAAAAACGGGACCGGGAATGCGATTACAAGCGCGGAGAACGGGTACGGTCGGGGTAGGGGTAGGGGTAGGGTGCGAGTCCCAACAGAGACCGCCCGTCAGCCCTCCCACCGAAACGCGATAAAGAGACGCAAAGTGGATCGTAGGAGGGCCGCAGCCGCCGCGAGGGGGCGTCTTGTTCGCTGCGAGGGCGGCTGCTCGCGCTACCAGGTGTTATTCCGGTCTCGCCAGCCCAGTGCGGAGTGTATTGATTGTGTTGTATGAAGGGGTCCAGGCTGCTGCGGAGGCGGCGGCGGCGGCGGACGAGGGAGTCGGCGCCCGAAGAGGGGAAGGCATCGCGGCAGTGGAGGTCGGGCCAGGGCTGGGGGAGCGGGTGCGGACACGGCGACACATCCGTCCCCCGCCCTCTCGCTCCACGCCACGCCACGCCACGCCACACCACGCCCGTACGCGGGAGAAGAGAGGGAGGAAGGTGGCGCGGTAGATCGGGCGCGAGGGGAGCGGACAGGCGGGCGAATGAGCGAGATCCAGGATGTCTTCTCGGCTTGCTCTATATACTACCATGGCGGCGACAGTTGACCCGCCTGGTGCAGGCGGAGGCCTGGCGCGCGGGAGGACGGCAAGACGAGGCGGGCCGGGCCGGGCCGGGCCGGGCCGGAGCCGGCGCGAGACAATTCCCGCGCCCGCTGCTGCTGTCAGCGACCGGCGAGCGCTCGGCGTGGGCGGGCAGGCGGGCCGGTTGTCGCGCGCAGCGTCGGGCGAGGCGAGGCGGGGCGGGGCGAGGCGAGGAGCACTGCGCGGGAGCGGGACGCGCTGCGCCGCGAGCGCGCGCTGGTGGGCGGGAGGGCGGGCGAATCGAAGATCGATTCAGCCGCGCCGCTGCAGCGCCGCCCCCACCGCCGTCGCCGCCCGTCCTCGGGGTGCGCTGCGGGGGAGGAGGCGCCGCAGGCCCAAACTTCGCGGCACACTGGAAACTTGTGCGCGTCCGCACACAACCGCCTTTTCCTCGGCTTTGTTCAATTCCCACGACTTTTACGCCCGCTCAGGAAAAAGTAACTTTTCTGTGGTGGTGACTAATTATCTTAGTTTCGATTGGGGGAAGGGGGGGATGATGGCACTGTCTAACGGTCGTAGAAGTAACCACAAACGTGATCACGGAAGCCTTATTAAAAAGATACACTTGGAATACGATCAATCGTAATCTTCGTAAACGAGCCGTTATAAATAAATCAAAGTATATCTGAAATAGCATCAGATCACTTGTGTTAAGTATGTGTCATGATTAATGCAAAGAGGATCCGATGTTAATAATTTTGAAGATCTACATCATAACACACCTAATTCCAAATGCTAAAGCCTAAGGACAAAACAGCTGTGCAACAAATCGCGATAACCGTTAAATTCACTCATCCGGTAAATAAAATTGTATTCCCTGATGTGCATGATGACCGAAAAAGTACAATCGTCATTTCTTAAAGACAAATGTTGATAAAAAGGAGTATCGAGCCTTAAGTCTCCTGTCGGGGGGAAAGACTAATACATCTTGGTAGAGGAGAATATCAAAGCAAAGCTCTTCCCATCATCGACAGCGAAGACTCCGTCGCGGCCTTACACTGTCAGGTGCCGCGGCGTCTGATTTCCACAACTGGCCCGCGCCGCCACTGCTTCTGGGAGCCGCAGGGCAGCCCGTCCGCTTGCTCCGCCATGGGTTATTTCCGCCCGGCTTGCGTCCTCATGCGTGCATGAGTCTGAGAGAGAAGAGCACCAGCGAAGTAGTAGCTCCAGTAAGAACATGTGCCGGCTACGCCTACTGGCTGCATCGTAGATAAACCTCTCCTACAATTGGATGTCACAATTGCGAACGAGGGGTGTCGTTTGAAGCAACGCTCCGTGACTTTCTGCCCCCCCCCCCTTATTACGAGCCAGACCTGCACTTTCCCCCTCCCCTCCCCACCCCTCTCGCCCGCCCGCGCGATCAACTGCCCATCGATCCACCCCCGGCGCGAAGCACTTCGGGGCTTCCCTTCCTTGAATTTCTCCCCCAGTTTACGGAGCGACCCCTCGCCCCTCGCGAGCCTTTCAACCTCTTGCGCCGACTGCAAACACGGCACGCGCGAACTACACGGAGCTCACTTCTCTTCGGTATTCTCAGACATACCGTGACTCAGTTGCCGCATTTACGCCAAGTCGGTTACTCTATTACGCCTGAATTTATTAACAGAAAGAAAGGCCTGCCTTGATGAAATCCAAAGTTAATTTCGATAATATCTGGGATCTCTTCCTCGTGTAACACAGGTCTTTATCTAAAGACTGAGAACATGCATAAGTTGTCACATTCTACAGGCCGGAATTCATTATCAAGCACGCCACACGAACATTAAAGAACACCAACACCTCGTTGAAGTAAACAACCACTTAATCAATATCGCTCATAAATGATTCCCTTTTAAAAACAAATGACTTAACACGCTATTTTCTAAGACGTCCGTTCACTGGCACAAATTTTCGTACACTTCTAATGTATCCACCGTGTATCCATGTGTGGACGGTTTCTTCAAATGATTTATCATAGCACATTTTTTCGGGAAACGAAAATCGTAGCAAGCCCCTTTTGAAAGAATTAAAAGCAAGCCCCTTTTGAAAAAAAAAAAAAAAAAAAGGAGAATACTCAACCGGCTACAACCATAACTGAACGTCTTTGACAGTACTCAAAGATGCTATTGAATGTCAGAGAAACTTTATTTCCTTGGAAGAGAAAATAACTTCATTTGAACAGACATCCCATGCTATCGGTATAGTATATGTGAAACTATGTTTTATGATACTAAAGAAAGTATAAGTCTATTCTTCTAAATTTTTCTTCTATATCTTTTACTACATCTAATATAAAATCTGGTTTAAGACGCAAGTTAAAACGAAATTTTCCTTTAAGAACAAACACAATATCCAAAAATTGATTTTTCTTGCACTTTCTACTGTTTTGCGACTACGTTAAAAAATTAAAAATTAACGGTAGATGAATACAATCAAACTAGCATGAGTTCCAAGAAAGTGAGACCTGTGACATTTAAGAGTAACAATATTTTGTTGTCGTCGACCAAAAAGAAAAGAGAAGAAAAAATGGAAGCGTTTGAGATTTTTTGAAATAAATTTCCTTTACTTCAAGCAAAAATTACGCAAAAATTCATATTAAAAAAAACTGCATGCCCTTATTTAAAGTCCTGTCTTTCCGCGAACATATTTCATTCCGGCAGAATATATCTATCTTCAATACAGTAATTGTAAGAAGACGCCGAAAAACTTTCGAACTCTAAATTTTAGAAAATTACTCACTGTAATGTTCGATAGCTCAATCGATTCCTCTCGACCAGACGAATCAATTGGCACGATTCTTAGCCGGCACTTACGACATTATGGAAAACACGTGTTTTTTATGGTTTAATGTACCTAGACAGTAAACTGGCCGACAAGACGGTCGGAGTTCACCTTCACATTAAAGCGATGGAATTACTATAGTCTTATTCCGACATTTACATGAATCGTTAATCTGTAAGTAGATCCAGGAAGTTTGCCAAATGCTTTTTATTTTTCCGATTTTATGATTTAACTACAGGAATCACTGAATTGTACTTCTGGATTTTCAATACATTTTCTTTTTATCTTTTTTAGTTTATTAATAATTTTTCCTTATTTTTGCACATTCTTCATTATTTTCCCTGTTTTTTCCTGTCACTGATCTCGATCAACTTGGAAATACACCAGCAAGCCTGGAAAACACTAAGGGACAGTGGTGTTTAGTCTTTTTGTGGAAGCGGAGGCTCCAGGATCAGTTAGTGTTAAAAATCTCAATGAGAAAGGAAGACTGAGTCAAGATATTTAATTTTTTTAATACTATGCCGTCTGGATTTGTTCACTCACGAAGAACCCCTTCCCACATTTGACTACGACCTCCGATCTCTTTTTGGGGACAGAGCTCTTATGATAAACTCTTCTGACTGCTATCCATGTAGAATAACGAAAATGTATAATTGTTTTCGGTGATGCCATTTCAAAATTCAAACACGAGTCCACATTTTGCAGATACAGCGTCGGGTGTAAAACAAATTCGTGGTCATCATTCCAGGTATGTATGTATGCATGTATTTGGAGCGATAAGCCATGAACGGGCTCAGGCCCACCGGTGACGTCCCGGCCTCGCGGCCATGAGTTAAGGGTTTGCACATAGATATCCCCACCACGCCGTATTCCTGTCTTCTCAACCTGAGAAGTGAATTTTCTAATCGTCACACAGCAACATGTACTGGGACATTGCAAGCCACTCTATAGTCTTGCCTCGACCGGGAATCGAACCCGGGGCCGCATAGTGGAGAGCGAGCACGCTGACCAAGAGCTGCCACGAGGCTCCATCACTCCAGGTGGTCAAGTGCAATCAAGATTACGAAGAAATAAACATCTCTATCGAATCATTTGAACTAATTGCATATAATCAGTCCTTTTATAGATGGTGATTTTTCATTGTTTAAAATGCCTTTTTGCTCCCCTTCTTTAGCCATATGCTGCAATAAATGCCTTTTTGCAAGTGTATTTTAGTAAAAACAAATACCTTTCTGCCCGTCTATTTTACATCAAATAAATACTTCAGGGCTCTACTAATCAGAATGAACCTAATTTTACAATGGATTACGGGGAAGATCGTGTTGCAGAGGATGGGTTAAGTACCTATTTCACGTTTTGAACTGTTTAAAGTCATCTACGGAGGTGGTCACATTCGATTGCTCTCAAACGAGAAGAATTTGTCTTTACCTTTAGTCCACTATTTCTAAAATATTCCAGGAGAATTCTGGAGAGAAACCTGTTCTTGTGGGTTATAAGGCACCTTAAGTACAGAAAAGCTTTGAATAATTATCCTGCCTTTTCCAGCTCTACGTGAATCCTCGGAAATATTTTACTATACTGAAGATGTTTTTTTCTTTATTTGGTATAGTTAAACCTACTAATGTAATAAAATACGAAATTTTGAACAGTACTTTCTGACGATACGTTTTTTTTGTTGTCGTTTTTACAACTGTTTCCGACGATCAACGAGCCAAGCAACTGTTTAAAAAAATATATTTATTATGAACTTCGTATAGCGCACACAAATGTCAACATGAAAGTACCCGCCGCCGGAGGTGCAAGGCTATGACAGTTTACTGCGTACAGCAAGCACGTCAAACCGCGCCCGCACGAGCTACTTGCCCGCCTGGGGAGCCCGGCGCTCCTACGGGCACGGGCAACTTGACCGGACTTCGCACTCATTTTCCCTTGAAAATTCAGAAAGGGATGTACACTGTATAATGTTTATATTCTTCACTACTTATTACTATTTGATGTTGATTTTCTAACAAAATCCTCCCTTACATAAACATCTATGTTAAGTGACAAATGTTTTTGAATGGTGAACGTTTTCCTTGTTTTCGTTTTGTGTTATGTTATTAAATAATTCAGTTATTTATGGTAACCAGCAATACTATGAAATAAATTAACAAGTCTCTATAAATCTCGCTTACGGACGGACAGCGCTTTTAACAGACAAGTATATGTGTTAAACCTTCCAACCTGTACGTAGAAAGTTCATGGTTTGGTATCATTCTTAAGTAAAAAGAATTACAAAATTACGATATTTTCGAATGAAGTTTTTAAAATTTTTACTGTCAATTGAGAATTTGAAATTTGTCTCACATATATTTTAATATATCATTACTTTGCTTTACAGAAAATGGGAATTTATGTAGCTAAATTTGGGGCAAAAACTGCCAACTCACATCTCATAAAAACCACGTAGACCAGGTATCCATTGACGTCCCGCCACTCCGGAGCAATTTGTACAACTCTTTTAAACTCGCGCCAATTTCTCGGGACGCAGTGCCCACGAGCTCCAGTAATCTTGTTACCTCGTTCGCGACCTTGACACGCCTGGCTTACTGTACTGCAACACGATTTATCCAGTTATTTGATATCAGGGCCGCAAAATGTGAAGGCAAACTAATTTCAACCTTCCAATGAAGCTTATTTTTCTTACTATGTGAGTACTAGAAGGCGAGAAAGAAAAAAACAACAACAAAAATTGTAATTGCATACCAACGATATGTTACTTCGGTAACAAACTGCAATGAAAGATCACGCGAAGAAACACAGAACTGATAATATTCAAACTATACAAAATTACGCTACGAATTTTTAAACGGAAAATCTCATCGCTATATATTATCTCTTGTTTCACAATCCATTTTATAAGCGCTTGCTTCTTCCGATTGCATCGTGCATGATCTTTGTAAGCACACCTTGACAGCTACTCCAATAGCAGGCTGCAGTAGCCGCTAGCCGGAGCATAGCAAAGGAAAAACAGGCCTCATGGGCGCCATCAATTAGCCTGCATTCGAACCCCCCCGCGCAGAGGCGTCGAAAACCGGCCTTGTAATAGCCACGCAAAGCGGCCAACTCATCCAGAGCGCTTAAACTTTTATGAAACTCTGCCGCCGAGTTTCAACTCGTTCACCCGATCGATGGCGCTGTAATGACACGATGCGAAGCATTAAGCTGCCACGCTCACGTCATTCTTTTTTTTAATACCGTTCTCTGTTCCACAGAAATGCATTCATTGACACTAACACAACTTGAAACAGGAGTTGCATTTTATTCAGCATTTTTGGTGTGACTTCACATTAAAACCTTTCAAAAAGCTCACAATTCGTCCTTCAATTTACAGAGATTCATTTCCATGACCCCGCGTAACTTTCTTAACGAGCCCGTACATTTTTTACGGCGAGAAACTCCAAATCTTGTTAACGGTCTTTACAATCATAAAGATCTGTATGTTCCTTCAATTCTGAAACAATCGCTACTTATTTTCGTCCTGTAAGAACCCATTTTCATAACTCCTCAAACAGAAGAAAACTAATAAATTCTCTCAAAAGTGCAACAATTTGATTGTTTCACAGATAACAGAAGAGAACTGTAAAGCACGCAGCCGGTACACGTCTGGATTCTTGCTTTGGTTGATCAACGGCGAGCAGAGAAACAGAGGGCGTGTAGGCGGAACTTTGACGCCTTTTCCCGAGCTGCCCGCGCCATTTTAGTGTTTTGGGCCGCGGGCGACCCAGGGAGGCGTGCGACCGGGAGAGGGAGCGGGAGCAGGAGCGGTACCCAGAGCGGGGGGTGCGGGGTGCGGGCGGGAGACAAAAGAGGCTTGTGGGGGCGCCGCGGCACAAACGAATGCAGATTCACAATGCGCCAGCTGTTTACACCGCGCGCCGCGCGCCCGCCGCTCCCCTCGCCCTCGGCCGCCGCCGCCGGGCGCTTCCGGGCAGCGGGGGCGACGCGGGGGCCGATTTCCGAGTCGCCCGACCATCACACCGCGCGCCCCAGGGTGCCGAACAGCTCGCGCGGGCGTACCAAGAAAGCAGCGGCAGGAGGGGGAGGGGGAGAGTCGGCATGACAACTGATAAATGCGTACTGTATAACCGTTCTCGGGCTCCTCATTTTCTCACAAAATTCAATGCTATTTCTTACCTATTACCATATCGTGACTACTTTCAAAACAGTATTCAGAGATCTTCAAAGAATGATTGATGTCTGAAACAAACTCAAATGAATGATAAAAGCTAAGTGTTTGAAGAGGACATGTTGATAGAAGACTCGGGATTTCCTTCACTGCTATACTGCTTTGAAATGATTTTTAAAGGAATTCTTTTGCGAAAACAAGTTTACCAAGAAAATGCAACGCAAGAGCAAAACTGTTCTCGGAAATTCCTCGAATTTTCCATGCAATAGTACGTCCCATACAATTTTTAAAGAGTTCCACATGTCCACCACGCAGAAATAGTGAAGTAAACGAGCGAGTAAATCTCTCCCTCTCGATGTCATAAGCGTTGTGACCTCGACAAGTTGCGGGGCAAAAACAGTCGGAAGCCAATCTCTCTAAACTGAAGGAAAAATTGTGAGAATATTACGGGATTTACATTGAAGTTGTTATTCAAGTGATGAATCTGCCGAGATGAAATATTATGGAAGAGAATTTTAAATATACAGCATTGTGTGTGTATTTCTAGCCATTTCTAATGGAAGAAATATTAAATCTAAACGGTGTGAATAATGTCTGGCTCCAACAATCAGAGATGAAACTTTCTATAATTTTGCGAATATAAAAAAAGGGCCCAGCTAGACGAAACGCTAAGTTTAACTGAAGTACCGAGTAATAATCTGCCTTAATGAAAATGCTTATCTCAGAATCCAAGTAGGGGACAGTAACAGCTAGACAAAAGCAGAGCCAATCGACGTCTGCGACCGAGGGCAAGGCAGCAATCGCGCAGGGTGCCCAGGGGAGGCGTACCCCGTGCAGTCTAGTCCTGCTCCCCCTCTTCGCGCAACCCTAAGCCGCTCGCTGCACGCACCCCGCAGCAGACGAACGCCCAGGGTCGCCTCCCGGGGGTCGAACGGCGGCCACGCGCGTGCGAGGCTCAGCCAGCCGAGGGGGGGGCAAGCGAAGGGGGCCACGCGTCGCTGCGCACGGGCTGCAGGAGGCGCGGGGGCGCTGCTCGGGGACGCGTGCGAGACGGCGCGGCGCGCCTGCACGAGGCAAACGGGAGCGGGCGGCAACGTCGCTCCAAACGCCGCGCCGCGGAAATTAAACAGGCGCGCGTCGCGAAAATGCGCATCGCACAACTCGTAAAACCATCAATAAAAGCTGCTTCGAACAGCCCCGCGACGAGGACAGAAGACGCGCGAGTGGGCGGAGGGGACGAGAGGAGAGGAGAGAGGCCCGTCGCGCAACGCGCCCGACGCAGCTGCGAACCTCTCTGCGGGGCACCCGGTGGCGCCACAAAATTTTGCGCTCACTTCGATAGAATGGAAACACGGGAAGGCGTAATCCAATGATCCGCGGCCTCCCTCCGCCCAGCGCGCGGCAGTAAAATACAAATACGATGAGCTGTCCATCCGTCCGCGGAAGCAGAGCGAGGAAAACGGAGTAGAGGAGGCGGACAGGGAACATCCTGAAGGCGGCGAAGTGCAAATTCGACGAAACTGCGACGACCCCCACTATCCTCCATGGCGTCTGGAAGGACTTCGCGAAGTGCCTACGGAAGCAGAGTCCTTGCCGAGTTACCTACTACTCCTACTACTACAACTACGGGCGTTGCTACTGCAGCCGCCGCTGCCTCCAGGCGGCCCCCTTCTCCCCGCGCCAGGCAATTGGTGTGACCGCCACACGAGTGGGCGCGCGGCGCACGGGGTGGCGGGCAGGAGCGAGCCGCGCGGTTCGATCGCGCCGCCAGCCCTTCCTGCCCCCGCCTCCTCTGCCCACCCCCGCCGCAGCCGCGCGAGGGAAGCGCCTCGGCGGCTACTCCCTGATTGTCCCCCCCGACCGCCGCCGTCCGCGTCCGCCTCCCCCCGCCCCGCCCCGCGCAGCGCCTCGGCGTCGGGCGGGCCGGCGGCGCTCCCCGGCAGCAGGGCGCGCTCGCCACAGCAGGGAACAGGCCGCCAAACGATCGATGCCAACTTGAACCCGACACAAGCACGGGGCCGCCGCCGGCCGCCGGGCCGGGCCGCGCCGCGCCGCGCCGCACTGCCTGCTGTTGCTGTCTCAACGGCTCGCAGAGAGCCGGCGCTCGACAGGGCGGAGCCGCGTGCGCCTCGCCTTCTAGCCGGCGCGTCTGCATCGCAGCAGACGCTGCCCCCGCCCCTTCGCCGCGGGAGCCCACGCCGCAGCAGCAACGCGCTTTTAAATCGACCTCCCTCTGCGCCGTCTCGTGAAATGCTAAGATCCCCGCATTGCTGCGACAAGCCTGTTTACAATTCGTGCTCTCCCGCCGCAATATTATTCTTCAGGTCAATGACCCTACAGTTGCGATAGTCGTAAGAGATCTGTAAAATATGTGAAGCCCTTCACGGAGATCTATTGATTACATCTTAAGAGTTTCTTTAATAATGAGTTAGATGGTAAATCCTGATCATGCGCTTTCTGAAGGATGAACAATTACAATACCCCATGACCGGCTTTTGTAACCGCTCAAGCAGGCGAACTTAGCAGCGCAAGTTTTCCTTCATACCGATATTCTTTAACTATTTCTTCTCACGTATTGTGGAATCTTCTTGGTGTTGTCCCTAGAAAGCAAACTTTTTCGCCATTATTTTAATCACTTTATGCAGTGAAAAACCACATTAGCCTTAAATGTCTTAATGATAAAAAAGTGAAAAGCTGAGTTTCGTTAGCTACACTAAATTTAAGAGAAAATAAACTACCGAAACCACAAACTTCCGCTTGTATATTTACAAACGACTCTACTGTGTCTCTGATTCTCCGTTCAAATGTGTATACTTCGACCGGACATCATTACACGGTCCACTAAACGATCAATGAAAATCTACGTAGTGAATTGTCACAGTGGGATCTTCAAGTGAAAGAAAGGCGAGAGGTCGTTGGCACTCAGAAAACCTGTCACGTCCAGCACTTCTTGGCTCCATAATCTGCCGCGGGGGATTCGCGGATTACATAGCGAAGCCGGCGCGGGCGAAGCGCCGCCTGCAGCCGCATAGGGCTTCGAGAGCCAGGGGGGAAGAAAGAGGGAGGGTCCCACTTCGTAAATACAACAAACGAGATTTTTTTAAAGGCGAGCACCGGCAGCGGCTGCCACGAAGCGACATCGCGGGCCGCGGCCGCACCTCTGTCCCGCGCGGCGCTCCATTACGGTAATGAGCGGGCACGGGACATCGGCGCTGAGCCACGCCGCGCCGCGCGCGCCGGCCGATTTATCACTAATCCAATCCCATCGAGCGCCGACCGCAGCGCGGGTGCGGGTGCGGGGCAGTCCGGGCGGCGGGGCCTGGGATCGATGGGGCGCGTGTCCTTTCGGCAGCGCCAGCGTAATGGATCCTAGAAGGCTGCCGATGACTGCTGCCCGCGCTCCCCGCCCGAGCTCTGCAGAGAGATGCTCCGGCACCCGCACGATAAATCGTCCCGCCTGACGGGAGAAAACACCTCTTCGCGAGAGGCGGCCGTCGAGGGGGGAGGGGGGCGGTAGGCGGGGACGCGCGCACGCGCCGCTGCGCGCCGACGAAGAACAACGCGGCGGCGGAGGCGGCGCGGCGGAGAAAGAGAGAAGTACGAGCAGAAAAGCGTTAACGCTCGCGGCTCGCTAACGCACGCGCGCGCGCGCAGAGCGACACATACTCGCCGAGCTGAGGCGGAGACGGGCGGCGACATCCAGCGACGCCGGAACCCCAGGGCTGCGGCGTGCAGATAAACTCAAGATAGCTGCGGTGCGCAAGCGGAGCGCGTCGCCCCAAGGAAAGCGGCGGGCGAGCGGGAGGTAGCGCGCGCGCGCGGATGAAGGGGCGAACGGACGAGCGACCGAGCAGCGAGCCGGCCGGGCCGCGCGGGCGCTGCGCCGCGACTACCCCGCCACCCCCGCTGCGTGCTCGCTGGCGGCCCGTGACGCTCCGGCGTTCCCCGTGCCCGTTGCCGCCGCCGCCGCGTCGGTTGGGGCTGACGGTGTCTGTAGATATTGATCCAGCCCGCCCGCCACCCTCACGCTGCCGCCTCCCCTCCGTCCAATCCGAATTCAGACATCTCATTCACAGTCTTACGGCAAATTAGAATATATTAACCCGCGCGCGGCTCGCGGGCGGGCGAGCGCGCCGGCGCCTGCGGCGGCCGCGCCGCCAACGGGCACTTTTTCAAACGGCGGCGCGGGTGGGCGGGCGGCGAAGGCGAGCGCGTGGCGGCGGCGGCGGCGGGCGCGCGAGCGAGCGAGCGAGAGCGGCGGCGACGACGACGAGGAGGGAGTGCGCGGGGCGCGGGCGCGAGAGGGGGCGGGGGCGACGCGGTTGTTGCTAGGGGACGCGTGCGGTGCGCGGGGTGCGGCAACGACGAGGCGAGGCGTGGCGTGGCGGAGCGGGGCGGGGCGGGTGGCACCGCAGCGCGCGCCGTGCCGCGGCGCCGGCCTCCCCCGATTGGACATGGCGCGCGCGACACGGACGCCGCCGGGCGACGCTCGCCCAAGCACACGCCGCGCCGCGCCGACTCGCCAAACAGAATAACAACGCTCACAAAAACGAAGCGCTTGTAATTTTATTTCATCCCTAAATACAGTTCACAATATTAAATGAAAAACTCAACAAGTTGTTTAATGTACTTCCCCTTCTTTCACAACACGCTTTTATACGCAAGACAAACAATAGTCTCATAGCAGCCTCAGGTAAACATTAATTGCAATGACTAAATACAGATTTCTTATTCGACGTGCTCAAAATCAAAATCGGGCAGAGTAATGTATTACATTACCACGTTCTAAACAAGCTTCGCTTTGATCGAGTGCCCGAAGTGTGTGCAACCTGGAAGACAATCGTGCACCTCCGCACTTTCTCCAGACGGTCGCCGCGCCGCAAGCTCCCAGCGCAGAGAGGGGAGGGAGAATGGGAAGGGGGCGTGTCGCGAAGCCCGCACTCTTGAGTTGCCGTCACGCAACGCGTTACGTAAATCTGAAACCGCGCGCGAGCAGGGGGCTTCAGGATCCGCTCGCACTGCCGCCGCCGCGCGAGGGGGGCGTACAAGCCGGGGCGACGTCGCGGGGGCAGGGACGCGGGGCAGCGACTCGGCCAAGGTGGCGGCGGCGGCGGCGGCGGCGGCAGCCGCGGAGGTCGATGGCGACACGGACTTCGACGAAGTCGCTGGCCGAAGCTTCCGCGAAGGCGACCGCTCGCGTCCAGCGCCCTTCACTGCACTGGTTTGGTTACACTGATTCCTGATCTTAAAACCTAAACTGAAGAATTGAGAACTAAATATTAATGCTCAATTATGAAATAGTTTATACTAAGGAAAAGTTCATTCACCGTTTGTAAAATTGGAAAGGCTGAAACTGTTTGATACATCCTTCATACTGGTTCTCCGTTCGCCAGCCGAAACATGGGAAACCCCATTATTAATTCAACTCACTTTTGAAGTCACTTACGTTGCGATACACTTAAAAAAATTCTTCCGGGAAAGAAAGTCAACATCATAGAATAAGTAGACCTCGTTCCAGCTCGGTAATCTTTTGTGCTTGTAAACAACCGTTCATCGAAATCTCGCTTTGATCGACATGAACTCTACAAACTTGTTTTACTACCTTAGAATATGAAACATTCCACAATGTGCATTTCCCAGAAGCGCAATATATTCACCCCTGAGAAAACGAACCTACATTACCGTAACGTTTTTTCATGCGCACGCAAAAACAACCCATCGCATAATCACTCAACAGCTTATGAATTAACCAAGGCCAAGAAATCTGTCCCCCCCAACTACGGATCGACCACTCTTTTGTCGCGCCCGAAGAGGCCACGGCGAGCTGAGAAAGAGTGGAGGGGGAGGGGGGAAGTGGATTGGGCGCTCGATGCAATCGGCGCCGGCGGTATCGACGCCGCCGCCGCCGTTCTGCTGCCGCCAGCACCGCCACCACCTCCGCCGGCGCCGCCTCATAAATCGGGTGCTTGGTCCGGCGCAGCGTGGAGCGGAGCGGAGCGGCGTGGAGCGCGAGAGCTGGGCGCGCGCCAAGGAAAACCCCCTTCGCACGCGCTCGCGCCGGCACCGGCGGTAGGCGCACGCGGACGCCGCGTCTGCTCGGCGGGGCTCAAACGATCAACTACGACGATGGTTTTCTTCAATTCATTAACTTAGAGACATACAAGATTCCAGATTACATTTTTGCATTGCCGGGGCGGATCTAGCCGATCATTTTAGTACATTATTGTTAGTAAGTAGCAGTAGATAGTAGATTTTTGTTAAAAAGTGAACATTTGTTATTATATTGTATATTATTTATGTACTGTAGATATGGTACAATACATTGTTTAAATAATTGCATAATTCGAACATAAATATTTAAATCAATTTTGCCAAATAAAGAAAGGTAAACAAATACTCTAGGCCTTGGGGGGGAAGCTAGCTACATCGGCACCTCCGGCTCGGATGAGGTAATAACAGATACACAAGCAGAAGAGGCATCAGAATACTCTTAGTTAATCTTAAGGGAAAAAATCCGTTCGTATCTGAACAAACATATTTGAATTGCTGAATGCCGTGTTATTAGATTACAGGAGGGAGTAAAAACGTAACTCTCAACTTCCACTTATCAAAAATCCACGGAGTTTTCGAAGCTTAACATAACAATACAGTCCATGAAGTGACACGCACCACATTACCTCAAAAGGGTTAACTTTCAAAAGCTTCTTCGCCCACGAGCGCGCCTCAATGCCCCGTCGAGCGTGCGCGGGCGTGGCGCCGGCCGCGACCGTCGTCGTGCGCGGGAGCAGGCAGCGGTCGCGGGGGACGTCGGCGCGACTAGAAAGCGACCTAAATTGAGGCACGAGCGCGCGCCCGCGATGCGCCGCCGCAGATAAGCCCCCGCGCGTGGACGCGCGCCGCGGAAGGGCACGGGCACGGGCACGGCCGCCATGCGACGCCAAGCGCCGCCGCCCGCCCACCAATGAGAATACTTGTGAGAGAACTTCCCTCCACTTGCCAACATTCTCGCAAACCGCCCACGATTTGCTCGTTCTTCTCGACCCAGCGTCGAAGCGCTCCGTAGCTCCTCTTCTAATTACTGAATAGATTAAAGGATAGATCAGAGATTTAGAATCCAATGGTAATATTGGATTTTACTTTGTGGTTGGTGTGAAATGTGAATAGACCTACGTTGGTCTGCCAAATTATTAAAGTCATGCACGAAAGCACTAACCTATACTTTGCATTAGTAAGCATCTGTAGCTACATTTGCATCTGTAGCTTGACCACTGTTCTACAATGTTTGATCAGAACACACTGAAAAGCTTTATGCATACGCTTCTTGTCGTTACGTGAAAAAGTATTTATATACTACAAGATTTACTATAATGGCTACCAGTTTTACGCCTCTGCTCTTCAGACAAATCGCCGCCGGTATATCTTCCGTAAAAATGAATGTATTGTCTATATGCAATACATAAATACATATCTTCAAGTCTGTAACAATTTCACTCAATGCAATCCGCAATGCGCCTCGGCAACATGCTAAAGAGTGCAAGGCAGGAAAGGAGCGTGGGAGAGACGAAGTGGAGCGGGACGGACGGGGCAGACCTTAATAGGTGATTGTAGTAAATACCTCGGCAACGCCGGCTTATCAGCTTGTATTCGATAAAACTAGGTGCATGCGAACACCACAACATTAAGGTATGTAGTAAAGTATGTGTTGCAGAAAGTGTAAAATACTGTCTTTCCGTAATGCCTCGTAATATGATTAGCACCTCTCTTTCAGTGAATAGCCGAGGTGCTCCTCAAATTTTCGCTTCCTACGAGACAAAGTCGGCCCTCTTTTGGTAGGCCAGTCACCAATGACACCCATAGATAAGTAACAAATCCCCCACTTCCCGGAAATCGGCAAGTGGCCGTTCACTACTTGCCGAATATTTGGAGCCGCAAAAGCGGGACCGGGGCAGTGTAACGTAGATGAAGGTGGTATGTGGAGGATCAGTAGGAGATAAACATTTATAAGAAGAAAAAAAATGAATGATGACCAGCAATAACGCTCAATGCCTACGGCGTGAGGAAATCCACTTATCGAAGAATTATCTAAGACCTTGTTTCTTTTAGGAGGGATATCTTGCTCTTACTGTTGCTAACCGGGGTCACAAAATTCATACATTTTTCTTTAAAAAACAGACATTTCCTTTTATTAAACAGACCATCAGCACAATTCATCACAGCACGTAAAACGCGGGAACGACTGCATTGGCACCGCTCTGTGTACAGATAGTGGGTTTGATTACACTAACGATAAAGGCAAGGGTTTGTGGTAGTGACGTTGTAAGCAAAAACAAATCATATCATCTTAGCCATCGTTCTTAGCTGCATAATGAACAAGAGAAGTCCCTCACCAGTTTTCTGCTCTACGTCGCAAAAATCCCGCTAGGCATCCCAGATTGCATTTTACCAGAAAATAGGACTAAAGAAAAATGCTCACGTTTCTTTTAGGTCCTGTATGACCATGTGCGTTTCTAACAAATTTGAAATATCCCACAGGACATTTAGCGATACCTACATGGAATTAGGACACATCGCCAGCATATTTTCCGTATTAAATACGAGATCAACGCGAATCTTATCCTTTTAACACACACAAAACTGTCAATTAGCGATCTACAACAGGAAATACTTTTAGACTAGGCACACTTGAAACGCCTAAATGCTAAAATTCACCTTTCTTTCAATCTTCACTTTTGACATTTCATTACTACTCCGCTCCGCCGATGCACCAACTGCGGATTGGTGCAAAGTGTGCTCCAGCATCCTCTTTGTTTGGCCGGGCGCTGGAAGGAAGGACGCGCGCATGGCTACATTCGCAAAGTGCCGCTCTGACAAAATTGAAACACGAAAGTCCCGACACAACCCCTCGCCGCTTCCCCAACTTTCTGCACGAAAGTTGTTAGCTCCGCCGGTATCGAGAGTACTGCGTTCAACACGACTTCCAGTGTCAACAGAGTGCGCATAGTTGAACTTGTGCTGAACTAAGGATTACAGTTCACTAACACCCAGGCCAGTCTTTCGCGCAAAACGGTCGCTTCCTTCCCCTTTCCAACCGACCAGAACTTCCTGCGCCATAGAGCACCTGCGTCCCTTCACTACAGAGCGTACAAACTTTTTGTGTAAAATTCCGTAGTTCCAGAAGTTTCAATCTATGAATTCGAATTAATGGGAAAACAAATGTTTTAGTATCCAGATAAAAGGTCAAGAGCTCCTAAACACCATGTAATACAAAAAAATATTAATAAAATATGTCAATTACATGAAAAGAAATGTAAGATATCTCTTCGAAATCCTTCGTGGTTCCTTACAGGTAAAAATAGTTCCCTTCTTACGACATATGCATTTTTTTTAGCGAGGATATCACCAGAGTCCGGAGGTTAGGCAAAATGCCTTTTTGCTATGGTTACTATTCCACGACTTTTAACAACAGAAAACACTTATTTGTACTTCTGGAGTTGTTTTAGTAGATTTTCATTTTGCCTTTCTTGCGTATTTCAGCTTCTGATGCCTACTTTTGCCATTTTGTCTTATTATTGCGTTTTTCTGCCTTTTATTCCATTTTGCTTTTCTCTTTAAGGCGCCGATCTCGATCAAGCTGGATATGTATCTGCAAGTCTGGACACCATGAAGGCAGTCCAGACTTGTTTTGTCTTTCTGTGGAAGCATAGGCGGTGTTAAAAATCTAAATGAAAAAGATTATACCAATCAAGATTTGTGATTTATTTCACTGATGCCGACAGGCTTTGTTCATTCATGAGGAATCCCGTCCTACTTTAGAGTAGCTTCCAATACCTTTTGAGGACAGTTCTCTCTGTATGATATGCTCATCTCAATGCTGGCAATAGGGTGAAGAACGAAAAATATAATTGTTTTAACTGATGCCGTTTCAAGATTCAAAAGGGAGTCCACAATATTATCTGGAAGAGAGTGCGACGCGAGTAAAACAAATTCGTAGTCAATCATGCCGGTTGGTATGGGAAATCAAGATTACAAGGAAAATATCGCTTCCCTACACGTTAATTTTAGTTAATTAAAATATTCACATTTTTAATCTATTAAGTTTTTACAATAATTCCTTTTAAAAGTGAGTTTAGGTAGAATAAATGCCCCTTTTTATGATTTTTAGTAAAAAGTGCTTTTTTGTCTACATATTTTAGGCACAATAAATGCCTAAACTTCCGGGCTCTGGATATCACCAAGAACGAAAAAATCTCAATCAATCCTCAAACGTGCCTACCATAACTTGCAACAAGGTCCACAACATAACTCCAACATTCCACAGTATCGTACAACCTCTGGTGGGGTTTGCCTCACAGCTAGCCGGCCAGGTGTCCACGTGCCGCCCACTCGCCATCCGCGAAGGTGCACCTTTCCGTGTTATCAAGGACGTTCTGAATATTGCGACGCCGCATTGTTCGGGGTTTCACTGAACTTCTCATGTTTATTGATGTGGACGAACTTCTCATATCTGGCAAGCTTCCAAGCACCTATTTCTTGCTGCTGCAATTACTTGTAAGACGGACGTGACGTAATTGCCTACTCTGAGGGTCAACTGTGAAACAACACAAGATCAGAATGAATGCGAAGGTAAGATGGAAAAAGTACGGTAGATATGAGTATTACATCAATTTTCTCACTACTAAGCAAACAATAAGTAAACAGTATATCGCGAGATGTATGTATAACGTTTTAATACGAACTAGCCACTTCTAAACAGAAGACACTGATGTGCTGTCAATTTCAACAAATATTCTTACGGAATTTAAACAGCATACTATTCTCGTTGAACGTCATACTTTTCACCACAATTATTCAACATCAGACACGATTACTACACAATCCCTCCGTGTGTTTTAAACGAACTAAGTGATGCTCTTTATTGAAAACGTTTCCATACTTCCGATGAAAATCCCGAAATAAAAATACTGAACCTCTTAGCCAGCCACAAACCAAGAAATGACTTCATTCGCACTTCCGCGAGCACAAAAACTACGGAGCATTTCGCTCTGGGGCCAGGGAGCGGGGACGGGCTAAATGACCAACGACTGTACTACTCAGTTCCCAAGCGGAGGCGAACAACACGGAGTAGGTCGCGAGTACGCGCTGCGCGAGACGGCGGGCGGTCAGGAAGGCAGGCAGGCGGGCGGGGCGGGCCGTGCGACGCGAGGAACAAAGGAAAAGTTGGCGGCCGCAGCCGGTGCGGAGGCGCGGGCGCGTCTTTCCCTCCCGCGCCCCAAGGCCCTTCCGGCAACGAATGAACAAACCGATCAATGCACCACGCCGGGTCACACATTTTCCTTTCAAGCACTCCAAGAAATCCTATGGTGTTTAGATCGCGGCTTCCGTTTTGCCGCGTAAGCCATCGTTCCGTTAGGTGGTGTGCATACAGTACAATGAGCGAAAAGGAAAATCCTCCAAGTTTTCACACCGCTTCAAGGCAAGTCCGCCGAAGAAAAGCAACCACGAGAATACAATGTTAGGACAATGATTTATTGGTTAACCTGAATTAAGAATTTCCTTTGCAAAAGTTTTCACATCGCACACACGTTTTCGCATTGTCACATTAGGTTTTTAAATAGATTTCCTTATTTGAGAGTAAGAAGTAGAAAGGGGTCTTTCAACGCAATTTAGATGTGCCCTAGTGAATTAACACATACATGCCAACAATAACACAACAGGCCTGTTGAAAATTGTGGCCTTACGGCAACCTTAAGTTCAGTTGTCAGCGGGTCCAAAGGCAATACTTCAAATTTGGGAATACTAGGTTCGTAAAGCTGCCCAGTGTTCGGCTAGAGTACCGTACTCGTCTCAAATAATTTCTTATTCTTTGAAAATAATAACTATTCTGACATTTTCGTATTTTCATTTGCCAGATAATGTACGCGACAGGATGAATGTTCCTAAACAACAAAAACTTTCTCCTTTTTTGCGGGTTTCGTTTGAGGGATTTTTGGTATAATCTCCTTCAACTTTTTCTCGGGAACTCATATCCAATCACAACAGAAACTGATTTCAGTCTGGTGCGGCCAGCCGCCCGCTCACAAGAGCACCGAAAGGAGAGGGGTGAAAAGAGGAAATGGCACTCCCGTTTCCTTGAATCCAGTTAATTGAGTAAGCTTGACTTAAAATAACTTTTATTGCACAATTAATACACGGGCATTTATTATCTTGTAACAGCACCCTTTTCAAACCATTTAAACTCAAATTGACCAGCAAACGTCATACAGAATCACTGCTAGGGATGTTCAATACGCAATCCTCTTAGAAATAATTTACATTAGAAATAATTTGTGTGTCGTCATTCCTTGATTTTTTACTTTCTGATAATACTCGATCTTTGTTTGATGTACAATAGTGAAGGTAGGCAAAAATACAAGAAATTTCTTCCCGCGGTGTACTACATCTCTATTCATCTTTTTCGATGGAGGCGGTAAAAGCCACTTCCGAGAAGGCATTACATACATAACAGGTTTTTGTAATTCATGCCCGTAATGAAATGCTTTATGAACATACTACGGCACTTTGCTTTCAAACCGCGTTAGAAACATTTTGAGTAAGGGTGAAGGAACTAGGAAACAAAGTTCTCACTTGTAAACAAACCAACAACCGTAACTTTCAGGAGTATTTCTCGAGAGGTTATGCAAAGGTAAACAAGCAGTCACGATGTTCCACACTCCGAATGTTCCTTTCCTCTGCGCTCTTTACCATACAAGTTTACTTGCGCCTAGTTAGCCCGAAACTACAAGATGGAAAGTCGGTACTTCCCGCTAACCAATGGTATATTCCGCCCTAAAGTTTCGTAAGCTTCTGGCGGCAAATTCACGTTCTTGGGCGGCCTTAGCACAGTTCGAGAGCCACACTAAGCGCCATGTCGACCGAGAGGTTCGGAGGTCGAACCCACCCACGGGTCCATCGCGTCGCACAACAGGAGGCGTCTGCGCCGGCCGCAGAAAGCTCATTGAGTAATTGAATGAAGTAACTGCTCCCGCCGCCGCGCACGCTAGTTGGAACGGACTCCAGAATAAACTTTCAAAACGAAAGGGGAATTCAGATGCGAGGCGGCACGGCGAGGGACCGAGCGGGGAGCAGCGCGTTTATTATTCTTTGACCGCGTCTAATGAGCGAGCGCTGCGAGCAAGTGTGCAGTGGAAACAAGTCGAGAACCTGAGAGGCGGCTAAACGGTAACGGAAATTGCAAGAGAAGGACGGTGAACAGTGCGGGGCGGGGAGAGGCGAGACGCGGCGCGGGACGGACGCGGCGCGGCGCGGCGCGCGGGAAGCGAGAGAGGGCGCGGGCCGCGGGCGGCAAAGGGGAGGGGGAAGATCAATAGAGGAAGGAGATGAGGCAAGAGGGGGCGGCGAGGGCGGGCGGGCGAACGAGCGAGCGAGCGGTCGGGCGCGCCGCCGCGCTGACTCGGACGGCGGGCGAGAGGGCGCGGGCGCGGAGGGCGCGGGAGGGCGGGGCAGACGCGCTGGACCGGCCGGCGCGCTCGGCTGGCCGGTCGGCAGCCGCCGGAGGGCGCGCCGAGCAGGGAGGGAAGGCAGCCGGGCCGAGCTGTTCTGCTCTGCTCCGCGCTGCGCTGCGAGGCTGCCGCCGGGGCCGCCATGATGGGTGCAGGTGCCGGCGCGCGCGGGGGCTTCTGGGAGCCACACACTCGCATTCGTCAACACACGTTCCACGATGAACATGCGTCCTTAGCCCCCGACCGGGAGAATGCGCCCCCCCCTCCAAGTAGGAAAATTGTGGCGCAATCTGCAGTACACCACGCCCCTCTCCCCCTCCACCAAACCCTATTCCGCCATTCATATTCTTCTCGAGGTTCATTAAAAAATGTTCAGTGAGAGACGTCGGCTTTGTCAAGTTCCGCGACCCAATTCGAGAAGAGAATCAATGAACGTAATCTGCCGGAAGAATTACATTGAAATCAAAGGCGGAAATCCCGGTCGTTCCCACTTCTGAAACAAGATGGCCACGAGTGTCGCCGACGCCCAAGTCTGAGCACTTCCGACGGCGGCGACGGCGGCGGCGGCAGCAGCAGCAGCAGCGCGTTTCGTAACCGCTTGCGGCTTCCCAGGGCGGCGGCGGCGGGCGCGGACGAAACGAGATCAGCCAAGGCCGCGAGCATAGCCTATGGCGGGCGGCAGGCAGGCAGTGGTTTCCGTCTGCCAGCAACCAGGGCGACACAGCCACACCTACTTTATCGCCTCATAGTTAGGACATGATCGGCAGGAAGTTGCTGCTTGGGAAAGGCAGTACACTATTTTATGTGCCGAAAATTTATTGAGGTATGCAGTGAACGACGGATATTGCCAACACACAACCTTCGCGTCATTCAGGAATTCCGTTTAATACCAGCTGCTCTTGATTCGCAGTTAACACATTAAATAAAGACTTTAGATTATATAATAAACTAGAAAATAGAATTTCCCCATGCTTATGAAAAATACGGGACAATTGTAATCAATTTACATTTTCTAAAAGATGAGAGGCTGCGTCATTTTATATTGTATCCGGAAAGGCTGATCCCTCCACATACCAATTTCTGAATCAGCAGACTTCAAAACAGACATATTCAAACTTTTCAGACATATTCAAAATTTCTTATTTCGAAAATCATTTAAACACTTTAATAACACGAACTTACGGTACACATGCACAAGGTAAGTAACTAAACTAGGGTGGGCGTCACCCTTCGAAACTTTGGGCACTAATGATTTGGAAGTAATGTAACAACTGAGGCACAAATTATTTTAGATTTCACTCATGACTGTAACACACCTAGCACCACTGTCCTACTGTACGGTAAAATTTAAATAACGGAAAAACCGTAATCTTCAAACATTTATTTCCCCACCAATTTCCCGCACTGAAGACTTCTCGACCTGCTTTTGTATGTGGTGCAGAATGCGGACATGAGGCCGGAATAAAAAGTAATCTGATTTCGCACTTCTCGTATTTGAAGGTTAAGTGGCAATGTTCACGTTTTTTGCTGCTTTAAGTACAAAAATGTGCGTCTTTTCGCCACCTCCACAAATCTTAAACATCTTTGGACCAATACAAACGTAAACCTTCCGCTTGACAGGTATATCATTTTAGGATTTGAAATTCTTGTAGCCAAAGTTTTACGTGTCACCCACACTACACAGACATGGTAAAAACAATTTTTTATGACATGACTCAAAACTTTCCCATCGAAATTTCTTTCTATCTGGAATTCCTTGACCGGTCCCAAAACTTTTCCTCTATGTATTGCCAAGGAAAAGTAAAGATAATATTTTCTGACAAAAAAAGAAGGAAAAGAAGAAAAGTGAGAACAACGGACATAAAACAGTGCGTCATACAAATGAGTGAAAGATATATTGGTAATTTCAGAGAAATGCAACTATAACTAAAGTACAGAATTATCTTCAGAAACAAAAAAGGACTGAGTTTGTTTCTTCAAAGTTTGAGAAGTCTCCATAAGTGAAACAAAAATAAAAAGGACAAGCTTACTACGATTCCCTAATTAAATGAATTTTGGAACAGAAGATTGAACAATTTGGGACCACTGTGTTACCTACATTTGTAATTTGTCATCCATAGTTAAAAGAAGTTTCGTAAACCAATGCACGTCTCAGAGTATGCACACTCCTCGCAGCTTTCTCTACTCATCTTTTCGTTCTATTAACACGTTTGTGCAGCATTTGAAATATGAGGTTTATTGTTTTGGAGAAATTCTAAGAAATTCATTTTGTGAATGTGGACGAGGAGTGCTTTCCCGAGCCATTGAATTACTGAACGGAAAGCTTAGTTAACAAAACATAATGATAATTAACAATCTCATGTTCAACGAATACTAGGAATTACGAAACTTTTGTTCGGTTGCCCGTTCATTCACACCCTGGCCATTTATTACCATTTCCGTCCAGCATTAACTACGCTCCTAGAAGAGTTAAGCGGAACTTGTCGCAAAGGTTCTCGAACGAAACTATTCCACTTGTAATTCAGGAGAAAAATAAAAGGGAAAGGGGAAAAAAGCGTTTATTCCGCTTCTTAAAAACACTGCAAATGTATGGGAATTTCAACCGATAACCGAGTATTAACACAGCACTTGAGACATTTAAATGTACTGTAATGCAAGAAGAGGCTGGAATGGAAACGTCAAGGAACTCCTTCTTTATGGAAGCAGTAAGCTCAACAAATCAGCTTAAATAAGTAGCTCGTCATTGAAAGAAAACCCGAGAACACATCCACAAAATTTAGTAGCCCTCACAATCGAAGGAAAACCTATAAAGGCATTAATATATTCAACGTCACTTTCTAACTATTATATTGAAAAATTAATTGTCACTAAACAACACAATTTACTTTCACTTGTGATACCTTCTCCAAGAAGATTTTTTTCACCCTGAACCCAAACGCAGAAAGACAAAAATACGCATTTAACAAATGAATAGGATTAAGGTTAACAATACAAAAAAGGTACAAGAACGTAAAAGTTTCGAGGTGACCGAAAACTGGCTTGCAAACTCACAAGCTTCACCAGAGTTTCATTTTTTCCAACACTCCCATTCATAAACGAGCCTTTGTAGTTTATTTTTCGGATTAATGTTCCACCACCCTTCGCGTGGGCGTTTACTCATTTTCCTAATCCTCACAGCGACCGCGCGCGCGCTCTTTATTCATGCTGGAAAGGCGAGTAGTGGAGCGGCAGCGGAGGCGGGGAATGTTTGCAGAGTGCACCGCCGCATCCGATATGCCTGCATCCTACATCCGTCACTTTTCCCCTTCCCCCCTCCGTCACACGCGCGCCAGCACCACCCTTCGTCTATCCTCCCCTTCTTCGCAGGAAGCCCCGCACCCCCGGTACTTTTCCTTTCCCTCCTCGGCATCAAATATTGTGCCCCCGCCCCCCTCGCCTTTCCAAGAAAAAGTTGTCAACAACGCACAACACGAAAGCTACGCCGCGGCGGCGGCGTTTGAACTTGACCCATTGCGAAGCGCGCCGGCCTCGGCGACGCATATACCCCGCGCCGCGAAGCGGGCTATTTGGGCCATCGATTGACGCTGGTTACGCATGCACGGGGAAAAACCTTCAAAACAGGCGTCGCTAACGAACCGCGGCCCGGCGGCGGGGGGCGGAAAGGGACCGCCGCCAATGCACTTCGGAACACAAATCTCCCCGCAGCGGAAAACAAGCGCGGGGGAGATGAATTTAATTACTTCCCGTTGTTTCACAAAACTCCCCGCAGCCCTTGCGCTCGTTGCCTGCGGCTAGATCAAAGCGGAAAGCGGGGAGGAAAGAAACCAATGTATTTGTTGAAAGAACGCGATCACCCGCGTGCCCTCGTCACATGTTACCAGCCAAGACCTGTTGCGTGAGTGGACGTGCAGACTCGCAAAGCGAGGCACGACACAAGAATTCGAAGCGAGGCTCATTCTTTAGCAAGTTATTCCCAAATAATAATTGTGATATCTTTAAATAAACCAGTAAACAGAATAGACTCCATTTTGTGGATATTTAATTTAGAACTCCATATTTTCGAAACTTGTGGGCAAAAACTCCAAAATAGACGCTACCGCATTCTACTTTCTAATCGTTCACTTCACAAAACTTCCCACTATATCAAACGTTGAGTTATCAGGATGAAGCAAGACCAAAGAGTAAATTAACTGCTTTGATGGGCTTGCTTCTCTGGCCTGCACTGCAACTGAATGGAGTTGTTTCGCAGTATTTAACTCTGTGTAACTCTGTGCATCTTTCTATGTCTGATTGTTCTTGGCAATTTACTGCATGTCTGCAGAATTTTAACACGAATGTTTTATGAAATCCAATCCTAGAGTTACCTCCACCAAGCTCAGACAACGGGTTCACGAACTGTCCCACACAATTTGTGTAAGACGAACAGTGGTAGCAATTTGTCTCGAGTGTACGACAGCGCAAGGATTGTAAAGCACAATATCGCGGGCTGGCACCGCTCACGGCTTGGCAGAACGCCAACTAAAAGCTCTCAACTCGGCACATTCCCTTGCTCATATCATTACGGACGCCGCTTCTCAACCCGACCGTGACTGCATGAAAAGTTTTGGGTGCGGTCAGCATAAAGACGAACGGAAAGCTCCCTCGCCGCATTTCGAAGTCTACAACAGTTGCGCCGTTCTCAAATCCACCCGAACTTTTGTTTACGTTCTCACTCACAACACTTCCCGTTATCTTTTAAACATGCGTACTCCAAATGTTTCCTGTCTTTTAAAACTACTTACAAACTCGTTTAAATCAGTAAAACGAATGAATATTTCACGAAGGTTATACCCTGGTAGTGTAAGTTTTTTTTAAAAAAATGCATACTTCAATTAGGTTTCAAGGTGCCCAAAAATATGACGCGATCACCTCGAACAATGTTTAGTCAGCATTTCTCAACACAAGTTACAAGCTAAGCTAAGTAAGTGGTAGAGCAAATCTGAAGAAAAAAATATTTTCATAAATACAACAAAATTCTACATATGTTCATGTGTACCGACCCTTCCTCCGTTCCGATTTCCAAACATTTAGCTGGATATAGGTTTTTACGAGAGTAACAAACGAGATTTAATGTGCGAAAGCGTCAATTACGAAAACGCGATGCGGGCATAATGGAGCTTGTTCAGACAGCTGCTCCATTTCAATTTTGATTACCAGAGCAAGTATTCAAGAGCCACGCACGCGTACGGAAACAAGTCGACTGCGAACGACGCGAGCTGTACTATCAGCACCGCCCAAAAGGATGGTTCTCACACTCGCAAGCGCTCTACGGCTAATTCATTAGCTCAACGCTCTGGTAATTTTTTAAACTCATTTCAAGTTATTTTAACTATTGCTATATTTACAAAAGGTTACTCTTTGGATGGTTAACATAAACTAGCATTTCACGGAGAATTAACTCAAATGCGATACTTAGTTGTGTGCTAGGATAATCAAATGCAACCTTCTAAAAAACATCATGAAGAGGACTTTATTCCCCCAAAATCAACCAAGCCATTCATGCAGAACATTGAAGGGGAAAAATAAATAGGGCTAGTACTCTACGAATAACACCTATTTTCCTCATGAATGCATTTTGTTTCATTTGCAAGCTCTTGCTTCACACATGCTCGGCAAGGGAGAAGGATTAGTCTGTTATAGGAAGAACTCATGTTATCAATAATGGAACGAAAAACGAAACGATGGCAATAGGATGTTCTATTCACGAGAAGCATCTATAAGGATACGAGGGGCGTGAACGATAGTGTGAGAGCCCCCTTCTCCGGGCCCTCGCCCCGCACTGACTCGTCCCCGCCGCCCAATTAGAGCCTTAACGCTCCTAAGTGCCATCGGCTGCCGCCGCCGCCGCCGCCGCTTCCACCACCTCCTCTTCCTCCGCGCGCTTCGTATCCATCCAGCGGCGACGCCGCCCGCCGCGGCCTTGCAAACGCCTCGAGAGACGGAAGCTGCTGAGGCGGTGGTAGCATCGAGTTACGTAATGCACACAACTTTCCCAATTGGTCGCACTTGTTTTTCGCCGCTCGCGGCCGCAGCCTAGGATGCGTGTGTGCCGATGCTGGTAATTTTCCCCGAAGGCGGTAGTCTGCTGCAACGGCGGCGGAGGCGGCTGCGGGAGTGAGGGACGACGGACGAGAGAGAGAGAGAGAGATTTGGTTATCAGCGGCGCAGGGTGAACGCGCGCCGCGGTGGCGGTGGTGGCGGCGGCGGTCGGGTGTCGCAACGCGTGCCCCCGAGCAGGCGCGCCTTATCGGCACTGCAGCAGCTGGCGGTTCCGGTCGCACCCTCAAGACGAACGCCCAAAGAAGTGATACACAATCGTGTTTCCCCCTTGGACTCGGGGGCTTCCCTTTCAGTCGTCTACGCCGTGACTGCACGCATCTTACGGTAAATTAAGTTTTTAAAACATAGCATTCCGTGAAAGGGTGCAAGGCAACCTTGGATCCTGGAAAATGCTTTAAATGTAGAAACTGTTTTTTTTATTCCAATCATCCTACATAATAAAGGCTTTCTTCAGATAACTTGAATACTTTCTTCAGATTTAGGGACTTTTCGAACAAATTTTTTTGGACGCGTAAGAACCTGGTTGTGTTAATTTCGGGCAGAATGAGTTTTTCTTACACGTACGACTTCAAAGCTGAAACGTTCAATCGGTCAACGAAATCAAGATACAAATACTGCTGAAATAATGAAGCAAACTGCAGATTTCCTAGTGTCATACATGTTCTGACAGTTACTAATTCTTTCTTGAAAACTGAAAATGCACCAATGGAGAGCTTACCCCAGCACGACATGAAAATGGCTGTTTATAAGAGTCGTGGAAGCATTGACTCCCTTTTGATGACCACCGCCGCGCGCTGCTGACCTTGGCTACCGATACAACAGATCCAACTCGTCTGGAAGTTCGTGTGGGGCAAGGCCGTCTGGTAGTTTCCTTAGTTGATCGCCCACAATATCCTCAACTATAAAACGTACTACATCAGTCAAACGATTCATTAGATGTAGCGCGAGTAACTAAAACGTGGAGGGAGGAATCATCCGAGTACATGAATGTAGTCCAATGATCGAATTCATTTTCAAAAACATCGGCTCCATTCCAGACAGCCTCCACAATTAGCACGCGATGTGCAATCAACCCATACACGAATATGCAAGTTAATTCACGCTTTCCACCTCGTGATCTACAAAGATAAACTTCAGCACACCTCATTCACACAAGAAATCTTTACGTCTTAGTACCAGACAACAAAAGATTAAAAAACTGAGAGCGAATCAACAATGCCCGTGTGATCCGCTGCAGAAATCAGTTCAATGTCAAATTATAAACACATCTTGCAATGTCCAAAAAATTGTTGCCTACACGCCAAAATGTCTTTTACTAGATCATCAATACTGTATTTGTAGCCTACTTTCAATTAACATCGTGTAGATAGCGCATTTCCACTCATCAATAGCGTAATTCTAACCTTGTAACAACACGCCGCAGAATTGTGATGCATGCAACAGCCGCGCTTGACTCGTAGATATGAGCGCTGCGCGGGAGCCTCAGCCGCATTCGGCGCAACAGGAAAGGGCGAGGAGTGGGGATACGCCGGGAGGGGAGGGGACCGGCGGCGCAGAGGAAGGGGGAATAAATAAGCCGTAATGTGAAACGTAAAACACTGCACTCGAACGCGCGGGAGAGCGAAAGAAGCGCTTAAGTACCGCTTTCCGGATTTAAAAGATTACACTCCGCGGGGTGGGCAGGAGAAGAAGAGACGAGAGGAGAGGAGAGGAGAGCGCGTCTCCTCACAGCTGTTACGGCGGGGTAGCCTTCGTGCGCTGAAGAGACGCGCCCACTTGTCGACCAATATGATTTAATGACGTCAACCGTTGGGTACAATGGCGGGGGCATAATTCGGAAGAGTCACCGAAATGCCGAACACCTAAACGTAGCAATTTAATTACACGCAGCTAGACGTTAAAAAAATTATATTTCGTGATGTGAATCCAGTACATTGCATTTACAAAAGAAATACAGGATTAGAGGTAAAATAGGGCGGGGGAAGATGTATACAGAGAATAGGAATTAGTTTTCGAAAGGAAATCAGTAGCATCAGTTGAAAACCTTGTTTCATAGGATAATTACTGGAAAACTAGTATACCGTTATTACACAATAAAAGCGAGAAAAAATGAAAAGTTCCGCTGTTGCTGAGGTAGGAGGCATGTTACCAAGTAACGTATGCTTCAGCTCCTAGGTATTCACATGATAAACAGCATCGCCAAAAGATGTGTGCTGCTTTCCTCGTTTTCGCTAGAGATAACCAACTGTGTGATAAAAGTGCGTGCACTTCACAGATAACGTCAGGATTTGCACCCAAAATCCTTATCATTAACTACTACCAATTTTTTAAACGGAAAGGTTTGAACATACTGAATGGATCCGAATGTCTGAAATAACTTCAAATATCATATGGTAACAAGGGTATTTTTCGAACAAGATCGTAAAATGTACACAACGTAATTCATGTTTTTATAGTGACTCAGTCCCACTAACCGAGTGCAACGCCCGGGCGCACTCCCTGTCGATTCAATGGCACGCGTGAATTATGAGGGGTGTTGCAAGCACGTTGAAATGGGGGGGATAGCACCGACTGTGGCTGATCGGTCGCTGTTTAGGAGGGCAGTGTTGCACATTGTGCTCGCATGCAAATTATCAACGGCGTACATGACGCGTGATGCTTCGAGTGGTTGATTAGATCCAACAGAGCTTATCACTCATCTTTGACATTCACTCATTCCTGTTTAATTCCTTAAATCTCTATTTCCCACGAAGCATTTAAATTCGCTTAATGATGGTAAAGTCCAAATATTGGCATTCATCGATAACTTGACGTAAGCCGATGTTTACGATACTATCATGTTCTAAAAAGTTTACGAGCCATGAAAAATTTTGTGACAAAATGATACATTGAAACAGTCTAACATCTTCTGTTGACCTATTTGTCGATTCCTCGAAGTTGTTCCTGTTACGCGCTGATCCGACAAGGAGCATTCATATGTTTCAAAAGTGTCTGTACAATGCTACAATTCCCTAGAAGAGGGCCATTACTATGAATGAAAAAAACATCGACACCCAATCATTGTCAAAAAACCTCAATAACCGCTCTTGTCAAGAAATTGGGCGATTTATATGGTATTCGATAGAGACTTTCACAAATTTCCAAACAATAGGTCGAAAAGGAAATGCGTACTATTAAAGAAACATACAGAATCGTTTATTGGAAGAAACATTGACACTAGCGCCAATGTTTAGTCACAACCACCCACTGATCATTCACACTTTACACCGGCGTAACTTTTGACAGAGAGTTTGGGAAACTTCTCCAATCGCGCGAATGGTCGTAAGGACAACACGAGCTGGTGGTCACCGCCGCCGTCATTCGTTTCATATCACGCGTGCGCAGCCACCCAATTCCCCCAACGCAATTTGTCGGGGCCTCTCCCGATCGTAAATGAGAAGACGCGTCGGGGCGGGAGGTGAGGGTGTTCCGTCCAGGCGACGATGCAGGGGCGCGTCACGGGGCAGCGGGCGTCGTCGCCTCCACAGCCGGGGCGGAGGGCGGGGCGGGGCGGGCGAAGGGACGGAAATAAATCGGGGCGGCGTGGGCGATGCGCCGCTGGGCGCTGACTCACGCGCTGGGAATCCGCGGACTGGGGCGGCGCGGCGAGGGGAGGCGTCATTCACGACACGCGGGCGGCGGCCCTCGCACCCCCGACACGAAGCCTCCCGCGATCGCCGAAACCTGGGGTCTCGCGACAGGGCGTCCGGAGATTCTCGACGGGGACGCCGAAGACTATGCTCATGCGGATTGGAAGACACGAAGTCGTACGCAAGAATTCGATACGAGGCGAGAGAAGATGTGGAATCCTAAAATAAAAACACTTGTCTTGAAACTCAAAACGGCATTTATTCTCTGACGAAAGACCAACGTGTTGTTAAATTAATTATCAGACATTTACCGTTCTGAACTATACATTAGACGCCTAAAATCTCTGAAAGGACGATAATAGGCAACAGAATTCCTTAACCAAACGAAACAGTAGGAACGTTATTAAGTTCTCGACACTTTAGATGGTAATAGGCTGGTTTTGAACTGTATCTCTTCGGGAGAACGTAAAGAATCTCGTAAGCTCTGCCACAAAAATATGATGTTTAGATAGCCTCAATGAAGCAATAACATGATACGAAAATTTTATTTAGTTTTATTTTAGTTTATTATTTTATTAGGAACTTCGATGCGAAATATTGAAAGGAACAAAGAAACAGTAAATGCTGAAACACACTGATATTCACTCGATCGCAGAAAATGGTATATTTATGTCAACACTTGTCATTAGTGCGTATTTTAATGTTGGAAACAAAGAACGCATTACTGTATCTTCCTCTCCTGATGAAAAGCAACAGGGATTCAGTTTCACTCAATTCATCTAGGAATGCTTTCTAGTATATTCTCCACGGAAACAATTACTCCGAGAAGTCTTTTTTAAAAGCGAATACGCATGTTTACGCGCATTGTAGGCCCCAATGGTTAAATGTGTAATTTTAGGAACCAAAAAGGTGTTTCCTCGACATTTTTATGTAATCAAAAGGGTTCATAATCTTGTCTATTGCACAAGAGTAACATAGGCATTTGCCAAAAATACGAAGTCTTGTAATTAAACATACTTATGAGAAGTAAAGACCAAAACTTTCTCTTAATTTTTTCTTCACCCTACGCAGAACCCGTCGTCTTTAATGCATCATTTATGCACCCAGACACACGTAAGCTATAAGTAACGTGATTTTCCAATTAACGTTTTTAATGTAAAAATAATGGTTCTGTGATGGAAGATTGCTATTGCAACAGTCCAAGTCACAGCTTTATGGAATGATCGCTCAGGAACCTTTTATTTTTCGTTCATTCAACTACACTTAAATTCTTATGACTAACAAACGGTTATCACTATGAACGTTATCATAACATTACTCGTCTTTTCAACTTGAACTTTAAGAATTAGTCATAATTCATAGGCATATGGAAAAAATCTTGATAAACGATAACATACCAACGGAACAGACACCGTACTAACCAATATAGTGTTTAAAGAATATTTCCAGATGAAATAAAAATGTACACAACAAACCAGGTAGGTTCTAACGTCCTTACACATCACTGTCTTCTGTATCGTTTTTCTATTTTCAATAGAATTTTCAACTTCTATATACCTCATTTTTCATAAATTAATTTTTGAATGTAGCATACTTCTTTATTATATTTTTTTAAATTTTATTATTATTATTATTATCATTATTAAAATCCTGACGTTTCATTTACTGAATTGTGAGTCAAATTCAAGAACTCTTCACATTTCGAAACGTCGCGCGGGAACATCACAAATCATTCAATTCAATTCAATACCGCAAGGGTCACGCCATGAGGTCTGCTCTTCCGCCTGACCACGCAAATTTCGCTTTGCTCCGTTCGCCATCTAGCGGCGACAGAAAGTATCACTCCAGCGATGATACAGGCGATTAGAATTTAGCTCTGAGGCCTCTTTTAGGTTCAAGTGTTATTTTCTTCTTCTTCTTCTTTTCCATTCAGTAAATCTACAACATGGGACAGCCTGCTTTACTCCCCCCCCGAAGGATTTTTTCGCCTTTAATTAAACCACGGCTTCGATCACATTTCAAGTCGCGCATTTCAGTATAGCACTTCGACACAATAACCGTTACACCATCGACGCTGCAAATGAAGTCCACACTGCAAAACCATTGCTACGCGGTAGGTTTGGCGCACGTACGTCTAAGTTCCTGTCGTACCGGGCGCGCTATTCAAACGTGCGCTGGGGTTCTTGTTTAGAAGAGAAGCGACTAAGCGACGGAAAGCGCTCGTGCTCGCTTGCACAAGCGGCAGCGGCGAGGGCGGCCTTGTTGCTCAAGGTGGGCGGAGTTGGTCGTCCGAGCGCCACCGCCGCCGCCGGCGCTGCACCAACCGGCGCTCATGTTAATGGAGAATTCCGCCCAATGACTCACTGCCCGGGGAACTTACGTCTTTCCAAGTGGTATCGAAAAGACGCATCTCCAAAACGCACGTGCTTTGTCGATTTGTTCTTTCGACATCATGAATTGAAAGGAACATTTGTAACTATCAGTTCGAGGAGAAAATTTTCCTTCTCTATCGCATCTACCCAATAACATCATCATTGTATAGTAAATTAAGATTAAAACAACTGCGCCATATTAAACATCACATAAATATAACCTCGTATAATATTTTAGTAAAAGTTTGAAATTTGCTTGTCCAAGCATTCCGTTATCCAGCAGATGCTAAAAAATGTCGAGATGACGATGTCTCATCAACCGTTCCATCCACGCAACGGCACCGAACAGGAAATGCAACTCGGCATTAACGCATTCTTAAAGCTTCCAATTCCCTCTGTTACTGCGCCCCCTGTAGTCATACGTGGAATTTGCAAGCTGAAGGAAAACAAAATTGTGCACACGTCAGCCACGAACACGGGAACAGCGAAGGTGACGAGGAATCTAAGAGATAACTGTATGAAAGTCAAAAGGTCAAATTTCACTGGTCGCTGTAGAAAATTGCTTCGACGATTTGCTTTCATACTACCATTTTAAACTTCACTGCACCTGAATCAGAATACGGTCGAACTTAATTGAATTTAACAGTACGTCTGACATTAGAGAAATTTAAAATTACATGGCGCCTAATTCCGATATTCCATGGCTAAGTGAAAACGCTGGATACTTGGGAGTGTCGCAGAGTTATAACACATGCGAATGAACATTTGGATGAGAATCATTCATAGGCATGCCCCCCCCCCACACACACACACCGAATATTTTAAAAAGGGTCCCGTATGCAATAAAACATTTTATTTCCATAAATAAGACCAATTCCTTATTTCTTCCTTTTAATCAATTTGGGAAATTGATACACATTTGGGGAACAGGCTCTCTAAGTCATTTGTCAACCATGTAAATGACGCAACAAACCCATTTTATTTATTAATCAATGAATATACCATTTAAGTTATAATTTCACTCATGTATTTTATGTACTTCCTATTAAAATGTCATGTATAAATAAAAACGATTAAAGGGGACCGAGAAATATAGTTGGCACTCTTCTTATTGTAGGTAGCGCACGCCTATTAAATCATATAATCGCAAGAAAAGAACATTTTGTAATGACAATTATGGGAACTATACCAAATGAACAGTGTAACAGCTTCATCAAATATACGTACACACTTCACATTTATATTAGACCAAGCCGTCGATTCTAAACGACCCCGCTGCAGGAGAAACAAGATATAAGTAAACTATCATACAACGAGAAACTAACGACTAAACTGCCTCAGTAACCGAGATGTGAGAGGGTGGCCTGACCAACATGAACGAGGCCAAGTTCCAATGAAAACATTCCAGCTCGACTATCAATCAATCACCCATCCAGTACAACCTCCCGACGCGCCGTTTCCCCGGGAGTCGGTGAATGAGCAGGCGCCGTGGCGAGCTCCAAAGCCCCTTCGGGCCGCACCGCGTGGCAGCGCGGCAGCGAGCGCGCCCGAATGTCTGCGCCCGCAGCCGCCCCTCCCCGCCGCGTGCCCCCCTACCGCGCGCGCGCAACCGCTCCGCATATTTATAAATACGACTGCAGCACGCAACTGTGCCGCGCCGCCGCGCAGCGATGATGCTGCTGCTGCTGCTGCTGCTGCTGTTGCAGCGTCAGCGGCAGCAGAGCACGACGCAATGACTGATTTCGGGGCAAACGCGACCGCGAAGCCCGCCAGAACGGGGACCGCAACGCGCTCCCCAATGCGCACCCACGTACGTTGGAGCATTCCCATTAAAGTTGCAAGTGGAAATAAATGTTTCAATGTTTCTGGCTCGCGAGTAATCACGGAACATATTGAAGGAAATTGAAGATTAAAATTGAATGACATCTCCACTCGTATTGTAAATGACGCGTTTTCAACGGAGGTAGAATCACGATTAACTATTCAAGCATCGACGAAAAGAGAACCTGGTTAATTTTGAAAATAAGAGCTCATAATTATAAACTACCGAAGTTATCTTCAAACGTAGTATAGAATCTATGTTCTGATATGGTGCGGACGTACTTTTCCAAGCAATGCCAACGTCACAGCAGTTACACAGACGTGGCATCCCTAAGACTAAACAAACAGTTTATGATTCACTATGCACATACAATTTGATATGAATTTTAAGGTCAAAACACGTTTTTACAGATATAAACATTTTTTTAAACTCTTCCCATCTTCCACCAAATGTGCTACCACCGAAGGTAAAAAAGAATAGTTTGCTAACAAGGTTAACTTTAATAAGTAGGAAATGTTCACATGAAAAAGATTGAACACCTTTGGTTTAAATTAGCAAGCAGCGCCTTTTACACGTCTAATTACTAAGCATTATTTTAAAAAAGCTGCAAACTATACACCAGGCGAGTTAGTGACCGTTTCTAATTAATAAAAATGGTAGCCGACTGGTTGGTTGGTACCCAGACAGTCGTACATACAATGCAAACATGTAGTCAATATTTTAAAAAGAGGTACTAACAGCAATGTTAAGTAGATTCTTGAAAGATTGCTTTCGATTTACCAAAAATAATTAGAAACACGCATCCCCTCTCACGACGGTAAGTAAGCTTATGGTGGCTACCAAAAAGTCTGGGCCAAACGCAGATCACCACCACGTTTCCGCACTCTCCAATCGCAGGCGTCAGACTGTGCAGCAGCACCTGCAGTCTCCCTCCACCCACCCGCTCCGCTCCCGCCAGCGGCCGGCTGAATTTACGCGCTCGTCAAGCGCCCGCCGCGGGCGCGTGTTCGCGCGGATTGTCGCCGTTGCGGTAGCGGCCGTTTCGCGTTACGACACCGCGCGGGTGTGAGCGCCGCCGGCGGCGAGCGGGCGTCGGGGCGGGCGGGGGGCCGCTGGCACGGGCCGAGGGCGCCACTTGCCGGGAGGAACGGCTGCAACAACTCGCAATTGTTACGGACCCATTACCAGACGATGCGAGACAACGGTTGCGCATTCCCCGTATTCAATATTCAAGTTACAAAAGCACTGAGTCAACGCAGCAGCCATTAGCGCAACTTACAAATGGGAAATGAGATGACACTCGTCCATAGAAAAAAAAAAGTCCGACACAATGCACTCATGTTCGTAAAGGTTCTCCGCTAAACTGATCAGGTCATTTTAATATGGTGCCACTGGCACTTCGGGAAATACCAAAGTAGTCGGGCAGTGTACTTATGAACACTCATACGAAGCTAAACACGTTGAATCTAGAGGCAACATTCCGGGTTGATAAATTACGCAAAAATACAGACGGTACGTCGGTAAAAATGTGCGACAGGTAAAATTTTAAAAAGATTATTGCTTAGACTCCCAGACGAATAATCCAAATAGAGTAACTGAGAGAATTTTGTCAAGTGTCAATTTAAAATATGGTTACTCGCGAACGCAACATTGTCGATACATGACCAACTTTTACGAGTCGTAAGTTCCATTCTTTTTATTTAAAAACATGCATACACTGCATATACTCAATTACACGCTAAGAGGCATATAACTTGACAGACAACAGGCGTTAAGATAGAGAAATGCATAATCTATATTCCGTACATGAGAACCGGCGTTTAAATTCAGCGTTTTTGTGACACAAACCATGACATTTAATAACGATACTGTTTTATCTAGGAATGCATACACGGAAACGCACACATTCTGACAGTTCAACACGAGATACTTATTTCCCCCCAGGGCGCCTCTTTCTTTTCCCTTTTCATTCTTCACGCGGCGCAGGACGCGCTGGCGGTTGCGAAAGACGCCGTCGCTCGTAGCGCCGGCTGCGCGGGACATTCCGCGGAGGCGGCTGGCGTCAGGTGCGCGATACGCGCGCGCGCGAGCCTCACACGGCGGCGCCGCACCGCGCCGCGCCCCCGCCGCCCGATAAACACCAGCGGCCCTGGCGGGCGCGCCCGCCCGCGGAACAAAGCCCGCGGCCGGAGGCCCCCCCTGCGCCGCGACGCGACGCACCGCGCGGCGCGGTGCGGCGCGGCAGGGGCGATGCCGGCGGTGGGCGTTCTTGAAAGAGATGGGCCTCCCGGAGGGGGAGAGGGAAGGGAAGGGTGGGGTGGGGAGGGGAGGGGAGGGGAGGGGAGAAGCACCGCGCCGCGCCGTTCCGTGCCGTGCCGAGCGGGACGTGAGGGAGAGGCAGAAGGAAGAGAACTCGGCAGGGCGCGGGCGGCACCTCCGAACGAAAGCGTGCGCTTGATGCATGCGAGCGTCTAACATGAGCGAGGACAAAAACACAGAAAACTGGATATCACAGGATTTTACTAGCGGTCAAACTGGATGCTGGTTAGTGTCGAAAACATGTAAAACATGGAATAGTATGATTGCTGTCTTTCATGAAACGATTGATAGCTAGCACTAGCACTAAACACTCTAAAGCGTTAAACACTTTCGTAAGTGCACGACTATAGAAGAGTAGCATAAATTATTTCCTTACAGTATCAATATAGGTTAAACGTTAAATGTCTCAAGAAAGTACCCCCCACCTTGCATTACCTACTTCAAAGAACTTCAATTCAATAGCATTTGAAGATTAACGTTGCACGAAAACACTACACAAAAATTAAAACCATCGCAGTTCTGTAGGCAGAGTAACGCTTACGTTGATAAAGACGCAATGCAAATACTTTCGAGGACAGACCATAGCCACTTACAATACAATGCGCTTGGGAAGTGTGTCACGGGAGGCAGCGGGCAAACATTCCGTGTTTGTGCGCGTCAGAAACGGGGTATACTGCGCATGGCGCTGTCGGAAGCAGCGAACTTTACAGCGCAGGAAGGGGAGACGGGGCGGCGGCAGTGGGAAGGCGGATCGGGATTTTCAGTACACTCAGTCGCACCAACTTCCTCGCCGCGCCCCGCGCCCGCACACCGTTGGATGGCGCCAACTATTACTCAGGGATCACCAAGAGACGTACACGCTTTCTCACGTGTAGTTAAGTCGATAACTGGCCTAGTATACCACTTTCGAATGCATCGGAAGCTACCCGGTCGTTGCAATAGAATCCTTCAGCGCTGCAAGGAGCAATTACATCCGTGACCACAATACACGGATTCCGACATTCCGTAACACATTAAGTGCCGATCTAAACAAGATGTGGATCTGACGGCATTAATGTAAATATTTTATATCATTCATTTAAATGACTTCGGAACGACTAGAGAAATATCAAATATTATGGTCATATCGGGTAATGCTTCACATAACATTTACTGGATATTTATAAGAAGAGAATTACACGTAATACGAACAAGCTGAATTACCAAAGGAATCTAGAAGTATTGTACACACAACTATCATGACAAACGTATCAGCTGCTCCCACATAATCTATTCAAGTTTGAGACCATTAACTAGTAATTTCCAATTGCACAACGCAACAATATTACTGATCTTAACAGGATCGATATTGAGAACCTGTCGCGGTCACAAGGGCATCACTAAGGTCGAGTTCCATGAACTTGATAAACAAAAAGTAAACTATTGCTTCCCAAGTTTGATTACTGATTATTCTTTTCGGATTCCCTATACCACGAAAACAATCAAAAGCACACACACAATATAAGGTTGAACACGAAGAATTACACTCTTTTGCCGCTGAATCATTTACCAACTGGGATTGCGACATCGATGATTCAATAGAAATATGGATCTATTGAAGCCGATGTTTTTTGAATATCGATGCTTTTCGAATATCGATGCGATACGTTTTCAATGTTTTGTTCTTGGATGAAAAAATTCCTACGTTCACAATTTTGTAAAAGTTAAAGTATTAAATAACTGATGCTACCCAATGACTGACGAATGCGGTTTGTACTACCTTCATCGAGCAGACTACGATCCATCGCCCGAGATGATTCTGTTGCCCTGGTATTTCCATCGTATATACTACTATTTGGCACAGGGAGATGGGATTTTAACTTTGTTTTCAGTTAAATTTTAATTATAAATTAATTTGCACAGCCACTGCCAAATTAAATTTTGTTACGCACTAATATACTGTTAGAGGTTACTAAACCAACTTCGACCAAATCAGCATCGTTCTATAAAAAAAAATTGATGGGTTTCGGTGGCTGTATTATTAACATCGATGTTCCGCAACATCAACATTTTGCTCTCTTTGTAGAGGTTGCTTCACTACTAACTCGATTTACATTACCCCATTTTTTTCGGAATAATTATCTCATCACATTACGAATAGATTCGTACTCACAGTTGCCAGTCCGTCAAAGAAGCCGCGAATTCGCGAGATCGGAGGGGGAGGGAACCTCGTCCGGGGCGTTATCGGGCGTTCGCGAGGTTACGCCCGCGGCGGTGGTGGCGGCGTTGGCGGCGGGGTCAGGGGCAGGGCCGGCGCAGCGCCAGCGGCGGTATGACGTCAGACGACGCCGGACAACGCCGCCGCCGCCGCCGCCGCCGTCCCCGCCCCCGCCCCCGCCCCGCGGGCGCTCCCGGAACCCGTTGGGCGAGAGCTTCGCTTCGCGGCGGCGCAGCGCCCATGGCTTTGCGCGCGACGCCTGGCAAAGCGCCGCGTCACGCCCTCCTGCGCCCGCCCACGCGCGCTGCGCCGACCGCCGCCGCCGCCGCCGCCGCCGCCTCTGCCTCTGTGCGATTGCCCATCTTCGACGAGGGCGTTACATAAAACTTGTGCGCGCGCAAAGACAGTGTTCAAGAAAGGAAACTGGCATATTTTCAATCACAATTAGATACAATAAATTACGTCTAGTAAAACGACCGACACCAACACAATTTTCAGACCTTTTAGACAAACTTAACAAGCTATCGAAATATTTACTAGTATTATTAGGAATACGTTCCACTACGATGGAATTTTACGTTCATTCATTAAACATTCAGGGGGGAAATGACAAAACACAAAATTCTAACATTTACTTTATAACTATTTAGTCTAGAATTTTAAAAGTAATGAAAATATTAAAACATTAAATATATTGCACGCATTACCTTCAGTCAACATATTTAAAGTTGACAGTCAAGATCAACAAACCAAATTTTAAAATTTTGTGAGTTAGGGTCCTTCACCGCCAAAGCGACGATAACAAACGAGTGAAGTAGCTTTACCTCCAACCAAACCCAAGAAACCGTACATCAATTTAATCATGATCCCAAGTCAATAATCTGAAAACGGCGCAGCCGAAAATTCCTTCTTGACATTAAAAATTTATTTACTTCTCGATACAAGTAGAAAAAATTCTCACTCGAAAAATCCGTCCGGTATTATCTTTACCAACAAGGAAATGCACTTCCGTTCCAGTGGGCTCTGCTCGGCCGGCAGACGCGGAGTCCTCGCTCGGTGCTGTTCAGTCAACAATCGCACCGGCCCGAATTAATTAATGCGAGAGTTGGCGGCGGGCGAAAAGTTTGGGATCGACGCATCGGCGCCCGGCTGGCCCGCTTCCGATTCGGCGCGGCGGCACGGCGCGCATTTGCATGAGGCGGGCGCGGAGTTGCGAACAGCCGCCGCTGCGATCCCAGGCACCTGCGCGGCGTGGTGGCGGGCGCTGGCTCGGGCGCTGCTAAGGCTTGCGCACAAGCGCCCGCACTCGCCCAAACTGAGATTTATCCAACTCTGCCTATGGCCACGAAGGAATATCATTCGACATTTCGCGTCTTCCTCGGCCCTGCCTCTTAGAAGTCACATGATCGCAAGTACTGCTTGACACGGTCGCGATCATGCGATATCTAGCGGCACGACTGAGAAAGACGCGAAATAGCATCGTGAAGACGTTCCTTGAGAGGCAAAGTTAGAAAAATCGCAATATAAGCGCGAACATTACGAACCCACGGGAGAAGAGACGCCGAACTTGGTGTTGCCCCCCTACATTGACAGTAGGACTGCACGAGCGCGGAAATCCACGAGCAGGAGAAAACGATTCTCAAGGAACATAAAACCGAGCAAAATTTACTTAGTACATTAACAAAGCTGTCAAAGTAAAATGGCGTGCCTACTCAGCCAAAATAAAATTCAGATGTGCCGTGTTCGGACGTATTTTTCATCGCTATTCAACGTCTTTAAATTATTCGTTCAGTATGTTTGTTCTTTAGCACTTTTGCTAAAAAATAATGCTTCCCCATTCGCGTGCCGCAAGCTTTTATACTGAGGCGCACCCACAATGTTTCCCCTAATTGTTAAAAACAATGCATTGAAAAACTTCTTAGCAGCATTATGTTGCACTATTTTTCCACATAAAGATCGCATATCTTTCCTACAATGTGTGTGTGTGTGTGTGTGTGTGTGTGTATGTGTGTGTGTGTGTGTGTGAAAAAGAGAGACCTGCAACTTCGCGTCACTATCAAGCTTTGAGATGCAAGAAAAGTTGAAAATCGTGGGAAGAGATCCGCAGTCTGGGGTGGACGGTCAAACACCTCCCTGCGGAACTGCTGTAGATCTGTTGTGAGCGCAGCCATGTGTGATCGATGAGGATCTTCCCAATAGTCTGCATCACCCCTCCCCCCCCAGCGATGTCCATATTTTCTTACACCTGAAGAAATTCGGTCGACATTACACTTGTACCTATCCCAGGCGGCAGACGTCTATGTCAGGGATAAAAGGGTTGATCCCGTATGCCGCATTTACTTCGTCAAACTTGACCCCCCTTTTTTTGACGACTTCGGGAAACTTACTTTCTGAATGCGCCTAGTAATTCGAGTCGTTTTAATGCGAACGATGTGTGTCGCTCGGGGGGGGGGGGGGGGGCAGCCAGGATGTCATGGTCGGGGAAGCCGCGCGAGTGCGCAAGGCCATTTGCACACCTCCGGCGGAGCAGCAGCCGCAGCCCCCGCCGCGGCGGCGGTGGCCGAGAGGCGCTGGCATCTCGCCCGTCGCGTCGCCGCGGCGCGGCGTAACGAGCCGACGGTGCGCGCGCGCGCGGAGAGGCAGTGCGAGGTCGCAGCGCCGCGCCGCACAGTGGGCCCCCGCCACGCCGAAAACGCACATTCGCCTGTTTGTTATTCTACGGTTTTATTAGCATTTCAACTCACCATTCTAAGGACGATTGATATGGTATGAAGCAGCACCGTTTTCATTTAGTTACCGTAAGTCCATATTTTACATTTCGAATCTGGTCATTTCCACTATTCATTGTTTTGCGCAAGAAATGAAGAGCAACGACCATACGCTTATTATAGTATTACGCATTACAAATTATTAGGGAAGAAACTCTGTAATTAAAAAGCGGACGGAGGAAGTGGAATTGCAACGAAACAATGTATCCCGTTTATCCGGTGTCCCTTTAAATAGTTTCTTTAAAAAATGTCAGTTTTCAATTACTAATTTACCGAATCAGTCATCCCATGAGTGCAAGCGACTGCAGTTCCCATCACTATTTTACCACTAATAAAACCATTCCATTCACCAATCCCCACCCTCCTTGGTACGCGCACCGTTTTGCAAGGGTGCAGAGGTAAATAAGTTTTGTCCCCTTCCCCTTGGGCTTCCTTTTCCCTCTCGGCTCCCTTGCGTGCCAGTGTGCGGCGCGCGGGCTGCCCCGCCGCCGGCGGCCGAAGCGCCGCGCCGCGCCGCGAGTTGACGCAACCGCTGTGCAAACAAATAGCACGAGACGAAACGATACACAAGTCGCCACTCGCGCATGTGAGACGACGCGCGGAATAGGCGTCTCCTCGAAAAACATCGCGCCTGCTTAGGACTTCGGCCATGCACTTTACCCTCGCCGCCGCCGCGCGGTGGTCTTCTTGGCCCAGTATCGTGCTGCATTGTTTCGAGTCAATTTGCAATTCGAAAGAATCAGAAGCGCAGATATGTCTTAGCAAATAGTTACGTTAGTTAGCAAATTGTTATCCTTTTTCGACTACAAGGATTCTCTATCTCAACACTTCGCTAAATGCGCGAAAATACAACTGACCAGAAAAATATCAGAAGACAAACAAAACAAATTGAAAACCTTTATTTTCAGAATGACCGTATCACATGTGTTTGTGAATGTCTCATCTCAACAAGGGGCAGTGTAAGTTCCATCTTCTGAATAGCAATTAAACCCCCCAGGTACTCATCACTTAGCTTCTCGAAACAAAAGGCTGGGGAGCGTGTTAGAGGTTATCCATAAATAAACGGCAGGGCCTTCAGCGCCACCTGTACATCAAGCGCGGCGGCGAGCGCAGCGCGCCTCGCAAGCTCCACGGTGGGCGCTATCGGGCGAGATTAGGGTGTTACTTTCTACTTCATTGGTTGGCGCCGCGCCCGCGCGTTCGCTCGCTCGACCGGCCGGCCGGTCCGCCTGCTCGCTCGCCCGCCCGCCTGCCTGCCCGCCCGGCCGCGGACGCGGCACCACGTCAGCAGGCGGCGGCTTGAACCCGTCCGGCCGAGTTGGTATGCCGAGCGCGGCGGCGACGGCGGCGGTGCGACGCCACACACGGTGGCTCGAAAGCGCCGACGCAGCCACAGCCGTCACCGCCGCCGCCGCCGCCACTGCTGCTGCTGCACCAGCAACAGCAGCGCAGCCTGCGGGCAGAATTCTCCTCAGTTACAATGACGTGGCACAAGACTAAACGAGCAATGCTTGTTCAGTTCATTCTCAAAATCAGTTGTTTTTTTCTCTTCAGTCACGTGCATTTACGTAACAATCTTAGATCCAAATTCATTTTATGGCTCACAATTTACTTGGTTTACACCTATCCACATATACCCATTCAAACTTTGCAGAGTCATTATTCCGCCCTGTAGGAGTGTTTCGAAATTGTGGAACACTGCAATATCCTCGTGGCACGCCCCCGTTCCGCGGCGCAGCGCGCGCCTTCGCTGCGCGGGCACCCTGTGTATCCGAGAAAAGGAACTGTACTGCTGCTGCTACGCGGCGTGGCTTTGCGCGAACCCGCCGCTTGCTGGCCCGAGGCGCGCACACTCGCACATGAGACCCAGCGAGGCGATCGACCCACGGACGGACATTGCTTTCCAACGATTCCACGAAGAAGGGATATACCACTCCGCAAATGTGGGATATTGTTTTTAGAGCATGCGTTCGATTAACTTTATGAAACTCTTAACATTATGTAAAGAGATGCCGACAAATGATTTTTGAAATCTTGAAACATTAAATCGCTCACGAACGTGAAGACAAAATTTCTACGAGACACGCTTTATTTAAAAAGGCGGATTTTCTTATCTCTATACTCTATACTGTTACCAATCACTAAAAAGATTGTTCAGATATAGACCCACGATGCAGTCGAACAAAGAAGAAAACATACAATTCTCATATTTCCTACATGCAAGAGAACATAAGTACATACTGTTTACCTCCAAAAACAAACAAAATAAGGTCTGCGCGAATTCCGCAGAAGCAAATTCTCTAAGCGCCCTCCCAGTGCGCTCACTCGGAGTTGCGGTTCGTGTGAGCAAGTAGCAGGCCGGGCCCACGGGCACCCGGCCGGAAGCAGGTGGCGTTGGTCGCCTTGCGCCGACATACAGCGCGAATGTAAATTCGCATCGAAATTACACTGACACACTTTTCGCTCGCGAGGCGCGGACGGACGGAAGGGGGAGGGAAGAGCCAAAAGTGTCGCTCATCACCGCGTAAAACAGTCGGACAGAGCGCGCACGCGGGTAATTACGCATTCAGCGGATTAACGCACGCCCGCGCTCTGCGGGGGGGGGCGGGAGGTGGCACGTCAATAAGGGGGAATAATGACGGACACGCGTGGTCCCCGGGCGGCAGGGGATATCCACGCTGGCGCTTAGTCACCGCCTCGCCGCCCCGCGCTCTCCAGAGGGCCATCGTGCCACGTGGCGGAGGGGCGACCGCCGACTTTCGCGAGACAGCGAGCTTCGGTCAAGAAAATGCCAAGGAAAGAACATGTTGGATGGTAAAGAATATACGAAAGCACACAGTGAAATCAACATCATTATGTTCATTGGCATTCTGTGCTTGTACAACTAACAAATTTGTTCGACTTTTTTTGTACGACTAATAAATTTATTCTGCTTCCTCTCGTATCTCTTAGAAAGGTGCCTGCTCCCTCTTTCTCTTTCCGACCGAATTATCCAGGACTTCATTTTTTCATTCTCTCTTTAAAGCATTTGCCACATTACCCTTCCGCATCAACTTAAACATTCCCCTTTTCCTCTTCCTTATCATTATCAGTAATAGGTTCTCGACTTTTCCCAACACGTTCAGTTTTATCTAGAGCACACATGAGTAAGATATAATGCTTGTACAAGAACCCCCCAAAAAATAATCTTGAGTCAAGGAGCGACATTTTTTTCGAGGGTAGAAACCTGAACATCGAATTACAGATACGGCGAGGTATAGTTAAGGCATTGGAATGTACCGAACCAATAATTAAATTTGTTGCCAACTAACACGCCTTTTCGACGTCTCCTCGCCGTATCATCACCACAACGAGCGACGGTCAGGCTAGTACTATGACACTTACGGCACTGAGCTATAAATACTACAGGGCGTTACGCAACAAAAACTTAGAAGGGTTCACCGATGTGCTATTGCCCCCGTGATGGCGACATCGTCCTGAATCGACCATGCTGAGTAGAGCATAGCTAACAAGGTAATTACAAATTATGAAAAGCCTATGCTTGTGCTTGCAAATCCAGACGCTGACCTTAAACATAGTATAAATTTCCAATCCAATCGCTTCAAACCGTGGGTACCGAATTATGCAAGACACTGAAACCCATTTTATACGTAAAAAGGAATTTTAGTGAACTCTCAATTCTGGCTGCAAACCTTAATCCTCCGTTCAAATCGAAATACAAACTGCATTAATCAAACAAACACGATACCTTTCGACGCAACTACGCTGCACAGAACGGCTCCCAGGCGGAAACCTCCCCCCTCCCACTACCAATGCATGCCGCTTTTTCAACAGCAACGAGACCGTCGCGACCGAAAGCTGTTAAAAATGCAGAGGGCGCCTCCCGCCGCCGCGCCCGTTCGCAACAAAATTAATTATTCGCAGCGGCGCGTCCTCTCAACGCAGCCGCGGGGACGGAAGGGGAGGGGCCCCGCGCCGCGTGGGAGGCGTGTTTTCATTGCTCCATATTCGAAGCGGCGGCCCACAGAGCAACGCGCAGGCCGAACGGAAGAAAGGTCGCTATACATATTTCGCATCTAGCCGTACATCACGTCAGCGAGAAAAAAAAACTAACGATGGAAAACTAGGCAAAGTTTATGCGTAAGGTGTTTAGCCTGACCTTACTCTTTCCGGAGTGTGCGGGATTATTGACATGCTTTCGTCACAGGATGTTTAAATTCTTAAGATTTTAATAGCCGCTCAACACCACCATCCTGAGTCACGGTTTAGAAATCACGGGCGTTCCACTTCGCAAAGACACCTCCACCCACTACATTTGCAATACGCCCACGGGAATAATTACCGGGTAATACAGCCAGCTGTTCCGTAACAATTCAAGTAAACCGTATCTTTGGTGAACACGTCTTCTCGCCCCTCGACACCTCCACCTGCAGGCCCCGCCGGCGGAGACGCTGGCGAGAAAGCGGCTGGCGAGTGCCACGTCCGCACATCGTTGCCTTCCCCGGCCGCGCGCGAGCGCGCAGCACCACAAAGGAAGGGCGCAGGCGGCGGGTCACGGGAGGCGACGACGTGCGCTGCCGTTGCCGCCGCCGCCGCTCCCACTTTCTCTCCCAAGGCCAGAGAGCGCGCTCGCGCCTGCCTGTTTGCCGGGACAACGCCGCGCCGCGCCGCGCAGTGCCGCTCCCTTCCCTTCTCGGGGTTATCGCGCCGCTGCGCCGGGGCAAGGGGTCGGAGGGAGGGGGAGGCGAGGATTCCACGGCCCGCGGCCCGTCGCAACCAACCGGCCCGTCCGCCCGCAAAAAAACAACACGGCGGCGGCGGCGGCGGCGGCGGCGGCGGCGACGCAGGCAGCTCGCTCGCAAGGCCGCCGCAGCCGTCGCCGACGCGCTCCCCGAAATTCACCGCCATTGAGGCATGGGCACCGTGATGGCGGCGGCGGAGGCGGTTGCGCTTGCCACTGCCAATGCACTTCGCCCGGCCACCAGCCTTGCCTCGGCCGTGATTTCTGTAGCTATTGGTTGACGGCTATTAAGACGATTTGGGGCGTCAAAACAACACGTAAGGAAATAAAAAGTACGCATTGCTAATTCGTTTAACGAAATAGTAACCATTCGTATCACTAGGCGGTAAAGGGGGGAAAATGTCCTAAGTATTTTCTTGTCAATCCAATGAAAACTGTAAGATTGAAAACATCGAGTCCTGCACGCCCCCCCCCCCCCGCCTCCCTCCCCGACGCAAGATATTACTAAATGCTTGAGGTGACTGTTCATTCACCAACTGAGGATATCCTCACAAGATCGATGACGTTCTCAAACGTCCCTGATTGAGCGATACTGTTACCCTCACATATTCCATTTAAGTTCAGGAAGAATTCCCCTTAATTAGCATTCCAAAACCTCATTTGTGAGTAATGAAACAGATGACGCGGGTTTCCGATTTGCCGTCACTCATTCAAACCAGATTTTTTTAAACTTTTCACCAACACGCGAAATGTTGAATCCGTGAAATGGTGCAGTTGAAGGTGACAGCAAAAATGTCCATTTCCTCGTTAGTAGAAGTCACGAAAATGCCACTCGTATTTTCTTTGTTGAACTGAATCACGAAATAAACGTCCGCAATTTCGATCTATATGAATCTTTAATGCTAAAATCAACAAAAAGTTCCGAGGGGAGTTCCAATATAATTCAAGAAATAAATTAACGAACACTTCTTTCCTGGTACGGAATTGAGAACATTATGGTTTCTGAAATGAAGGTAATTTAGGAAACAAGCAATCACAAAATTACATTCACAAATAATATTACAAGTTTCTAAACGTTATATGATAACTAAACCATGCGAATGTTTACTTTATGCGTGTCGTACCCTAAAAGCTTACTTTAGCTAGAAAGTACAAGAAAACATTTAATGAAGATATCTCTGCGCATTTACGCGAGTGCCATAATTACAACTCTCAACTATTGTATTGCATTGAGCTCTAGTTCTCCCCCGTAACTCGTTCGAGCATTCGCAGAATAAGAGTTGAATAGCGCGAACATAACTTTATTCCACTCGACCGTAGTTTTCTCATCAATCATATCTCAATGATAATCTCATTCCTTGCAGTCCTGCCTGGTGCGCCCATTCAAGATGCACGTTTGCCGCGAAAGAATTACAAACTACTTTGCGCGTCGTCAATAAATCACAACTGCGAAGCAAATCTGTCCTCTTTGCACTTACCTACTGCACTCAGCCTACTACCACGGAACCAACTAACTGCGCCAGTGAAATATCCCACCTTGCTTATCCGACAACTACTTGCAGTTCCGAGCCCCAGAGATGCCTAACGCGCAAGAATTCAAAGCCCTTTCTGCTGACTGGTCTGGCCGTCAAGGCAGTGCCGCAGCTGACTGCAGCACCCAACACAAACGGGCAATAAAACGTTCAATGTCGATGTAAAGCCTTAATTACGCGTGGCCAATTAGATAGCTCTTCGCCTTGAAAATTAGGTCCCAGTCTAATGCACTGAATTTTAAATGTCTTACTGCATGTGCAGCACGTGCAGCATTCCAGCCACCAGTATCCAAACAAACAAAATGACACATTGTGCCCAGTTTAAAGAAATCACCTTATCCATGACAGAAGTGTTTAAATTTCATTTAAACGCTCTATTATATCCAACACACATGAGCATAATATAAAGTTTCTTTGGTTGGTCACTATTTGTTTAAATTAATGCACACAACGTATTCTGCCAGTTCACAAAAATGTGCGGCAAATAGAGAAACGAAACTAAATGCCCCTTTCCTATTATATTTTTTTAATTATTAGTCCAAAGAAAGTCGCCCTTTCGGAAGACTAGTGGCAATGATTAGTGGTCCTTGAAACAGAGAGAACGTCATTACTTGTCCCAAGCTGCTCTAAGAATTGACTAGACAATTAATTCACAGAACTTTCCTCAAACCTCGGTCTGAAAAAATAAGTAAAAAACATCCTTCCCCCGAAAAATCCCCTTCTCTTATTCACCATCACTATAAAAAAAATCAAATCTGAAATAAATCTAACCATATCCCTCATTAAACAGCAAGTGTTGCAGTTCTATCAAAAATCTTTCGCCCTCTAGCAAATCGGCAACAACTGACCCACAAAGAAAAAACATTACCCTTAAATTTACACCATTTATAGATGCGAAATTTGTCGTTGTTCAATGTTTTGCCGAGAAATATGCCCAAACTCCCGCGACACAAGGATCAGCATCAAAATAATAAACAGCGGTGCAGATCCAACAAACTGGCCAAAAGTCGCCGGCGCAAAGAATCCGCGCCGCCCAGCTGCCAACGCCTGCGAAAACCGCCCACCGTTATCGCCCGCCCCGCCCGATAGCAGCCGTTTGTCTTGCTCCTATCGATGAGCGCGGCGGCGGACATCTTGGCTACGAGGCCAAGCCGCCGCCACCCACGCCTGCGTGGCCAGCCCGAGCACAGGGAGCGCCACGGTACGTGGGATACCATCCGACCGGGGCCTCTACTCGGCGCCATATTCACGAATGAACCAAAGAAGTGGATATGGCACATTCGGGCCATTCCCCCCTTTACACGAAAAACAAAGGTTATGGCGAAACCTATTTGAAGATAAGCCGTAGCTTTTATTCCAAAAATCATTTCAATAGAAATCATTAAAAAAACTGTCGAAATTTGTTTTCAATTAATTTTCTTTTCTTCTTTCCCTGAGAAAGAAGGATGTATCACAGTAGGCGCAGCCCAGCGACCTACAGTCTGTTTCCAATATCTTGGGTATTTTTTCTTCCTACTTCATGCCGATATCTTTTTTTATTATTTTAAAAGAATTACAATTCAAGGGCATGAATTCAAATGCTACTAGTCATTTTTCACATTTTGGCAATAATAGTTCTCAACCAGTCAGCCACTTTGTACGTAGTATTTAATTTTGACAAATAGCATGTTTGCCAGATTAATTATTGAATTCAATTTTTACTTTCCTGCATACGTACGTACATACATACGGAATAATAAACATAGCATAGGGAAAGTAATGTAATGCTGCGGAAAATCTATTTCGAGATTTCAACGGAAATACACGTTTTCGGGTTCCCTGATACCGAAAAAGTAGTTCTTTTCAAAACGTCTGTCAGTCAGTGAACAACCATACCACCTAAACCATACGCACGATTTCTTCCAAAATTAATACGCCCGGTCGATCTGGTTCCACTCAAGGTGCCGCGATTTTGAAAATCATTCTTCAAAATTTGGGGCTACTTTATATGAAGACCCTCGGAAATTCTCAAAAACGGCTCCAAATTTTTTCTTTAAATTTCTTGTAAGAATAGGGTAAAATTCACTTCTGTGGTCACGGGGTTAAAGTTCTAAAGTCAATTTTTGGCAAAACTGGGTTAAGTACTGAAACTACAGGTTAAGTATCTGTATTTTATTTTAGTAAAACGACCGAATTCGAATATTGCCTCAACGACAAAAAAGCGTTGGGAATTAGCGTTGAGCCTAGGAAGAAGCGTTGGCTCAATAATATTTAACCCTTGTTTTCTTCAAACTAAGATTTTTGACTTAAGAACTTTTATGCCGTGACCACAGACTTATTAAGGAGGCACAGGTCCAATTTTCACGGTTAACTCTGAATTTTTGAAAATCGCGAAAGTTTGAATTTTTGTCGGCGCCTTCCTACAACTACAAAATTGAAAATAGAAATTTTTCCTCAAAAACAATTTGTTCTCCAAAACGAGTTCTTTTATTAAGCTCAGGTACACTGTTTAGAATATATGAAGTCTTCGCGCAATATGTGCAATTTTAAAAAATTACAAAAACAAGATTTTCTCAAAAACGGCTCCACTTTTTTCTTTAAATTAGGTAGGGATGGTGCTAAATGTACTCTATGATATGACAAACACCATATTGCTCTATTCTTTTGTTTTTCAAAAATTACAAACATTTCTTTTTTTTTACTTTTTAATCTCACGTCCTTAATTTTTACATTAGCGGCGATTTTTTCACATTATTATATTTCCGAGTACATGAGCTTTAAACAATGTCAGAAAAAGTTTCTCGAGAACTCTACAGTTTTCTGTGAAAACTAGTTCAAAATTCCGCACTTTCAGAAACCCTTAAACGCCATTTTCACATTAATGGCTCCAATTTTTATCTTCAAACTTTTCGAACGGCGATTGCTAATTGCACTCTTTAATATGACAAGTTCACTTTGGGATATTTCTTTGTTTTATTAAAAATCACACCATTAATATCCAGTAATTTGTAAACACCATCGGGTTTGCGAGTTAAAGTCCTTCAAATGACTTCTAACAAAGTTCTTCGGAAACTCAATATTTTCTGCGAAAAAGATATTCAAATTTCGCATTTGCAGTAGCGCTTAAACGCCATTTTCTTAAAAATGGCTCCAAATGTTCCAAAGAAAATTGCCATATAAGACGGTATTATACTGTTTAATATTCTTGAAATAATAATTCCGTTCTACTATTAGGAAACCAAAAAATTTAAAAAATGTCAAAAAAAATTTACTTTGAGCGATAGATGGCAGCTGGCAAGAGTATGTGGTAAATCCGAATAGCTAGCCGATACCAAAGGAAATAGAAACGAATACGGGAAAGTCTGTGCCATTCAGTAGCACCACCAGTTGCCTTACAACTCCAATTCAATCTGAAGTGGGTTAGGACAGTCCTTTAATCTTACTTAGAAGTTCAATGAAAACAGTCAAGTCTCAACCACATCCCGACCTGCCAAATTTCACGAATACATTTAAAAATATTTCAAAATACTTCCCAATGATATTTCTTGCACTGTTAGAAAGTCAAAATAAAACCTGGGAAAGAAATTAATCAAAAACAAAATCGTTTTTTAAACTAGTTTCATATTTTTCTTTTCTTCAAATTTACATTCACTTTTCACTCCAGAATCGCCGAAGATACCTTCCCTTCATTCCTTCCACAAAAAATGAAGGGAATTTTACTTACAAAAATCATCCTACACAGCTAACAAGCCGTTAGTACACTGAATAAGATCAAGAGGAATCAAAATGGAAAAAATAAATTTGTCATGTCCGGTTGTTGATTTTTTACAGAAACAAACATGTCGAATTCGTGTCAGCAATCCAAGACAGAAAATGTTTCATGATATTCACAATCCAATCACTTCACGTGAATGGCGTTTCTCAAAATGCATTTTCTGCATAATATAAATAATTCGACTCCCAATGAAACTGATAAGTATGCAGCCACGAAGTACTGCAATAGCAATTTCTTCTAAGGCTTCACCCCGATCCGGGCTATTCATATACACAAAATACCAACAATAATTCCAAAAACGACAAAATATATGGGCCCATAATGACAACTCGGCTAAAGTAGGCTACTTGGCAAGCAGTTTCCTAAAATCATCAGGAACACAAATAGTATCCAATTAGGGTATGGCAACCTCTACAATAAGGTTACAGTATCGAAAAATTGAACTAATGACAGCTTATTATTTCACCTTAAATCACTTCTAATTCTACATACTAGCCTTTATACTTTTTTTCGTTTTACTAGAGCTTTATTTGCCTGTATACACACTAGCCTACAAGTGTATACACATTAGGCTTCTTTTCAGTCTATAGTTATGCCACATTGTGAAAGTGACTATCTTGAGAGAAAAAAAAATCACATAAAAGGTGAAGAAAACTTATTTTAATACTATAAACTTCAGCAACACTTTCGGAATATCAAGGACGATAAAACACGATCTGTAAAAGAAATCATTTACTGGAGAAACGTTGGCCTGACTACGAGCAGGGATCAATGGTAGAGACTATGTAGCAAACACAATCGTTCGACTAAGCCAATTCAACGATGCATGAAACATTTGAATTACGAGCAGAAACATAAAACTCACGATGTGTTAGTTGAACTTTTACGGCCCACGATAACCACCGAAGATGCACCAGACTGCATTGCTAGCATACTTCTATTACAATCCCTTCACTCAGGAGTTGCCATGTGCTTTTAAAGAAAATTTTGAATACAAAATTCAATGCAAATAAATTTACTATCCGCAAAATTTGGACACAAATTCAAAGGCAAAACAATCATGAGGTGTAATAAAATTTCTGGAATATTACACGAACATCCCTTTATATGCCATGACGTTTTTTTAAAGCCCCAAATGTAATTCGGTATAAACTACTTTGCGATATGTACAGAGCAATCCGCCACGAAGATTTTGCGAGTAACTAAAAAGTTACATTTGTAACAATACTTTTGTGATACTAACGATGTTCCTTTATGATATCCTTTAGTAGCTGTAATTATAGCTCCATTTAGTTTGCTATATTATACTACTTTGGCATGATACCGTAAGTTTAAACAAAACACTTTATTTGACCTCACGTTCACAGCAATTGGAAACGCGCTTTAATATTTCCATTGCAATCCGCCCATTAAATCAGCGGGAGGAGGAGATAATACCGCGAATTCAAGCAGCGGGTAGTAGGTCACGAAGAGCGCTCGACTCATTCGTTCGTCCAGGCGCCCCCAGAGCACGCCTCGATCGGGCGGTCCGTCAACAATCGGCGAGTGGGAGGCCAGGCGGGCCGGCGGAAAGACCGGCCGGCGAGGATTGGCGTCGCCGGGCAGGTTCAACAGAACCCGCGGCCGCGACAACATCCTCCCTCAAGGCCACGGCTCGCCGCGTATCGCCCGTCCCGTCCATCCGCTCCCCCCTTCCTCTCGCGCTAACACGCAGCCTCTCGATCCACGCACCACCACCACCACCACCACCTCCTCCTCCTCCTGGCGTCGCTTCGGCCAAGAAGGCGGCGGCAAAGGCGGGGAGGCCGCGGGGCAAGCAAGCACGCGTGAGTCTCTGCGCGCAAGAGAGCGTGGCTGCAGCCAGAGTCCGCCCGCAGGAGACAACTCCCAGTCCCAGCGCCCAGCTATGGGCGGCGGCGCAACCCCTGCCAAGGTCATCAACGGGACCGCATACGGGTCCCGCTCCCCCCTCTTCACGCCTCGCTCCCAGCCCCACTCCGCTGCCAATCCACACAAGGCGACTCAGAACAAGCGAGTCCAGTACCAAAGATGCCGGCGTGTACGTCCCCCTCCTGGCTATCCGAGCCCGACTGCGGCCCGAACAGCCGGCCGCCTTGCTCGCTAGTAGTCTCTACCGTCTGCTCAGCTCGCCGACGACTGAAGTGCCGCCGAGCGGAGCGCACATACACACGAAGGTCAACGCAAGTACCGCCGGCCGTTCCGCACGCCGCCCCTCGAATCCGCGGTGAATCAGCGGTGGGAGTGGGGCTGGCGGCGGAGGCAGGGCCCGCTCGCCGCCCCACGGGCCACTTTCCAAACAAATTCCCAACAACTAACTAGTCGGCGCTCGCCTCCGCCGCCGCCTCCCCGCGTCAGCCCTCGGAATCACAAACTCCGCGCCCCTCCGCCTAAAATGAGACGTAGAGGGAAAAGAAAGACGGGGATAACCTTTACTCAATAACTTTCGCAACTTTCCGCCCCCTCCTTCCCTGCAACACGAGAAAAAGAACGCTGAGGGGATACGAGGAAGGAAAAAAAGCAACATAAAAGTTTTCTTTCCCAACTCCCGAAGACTTAGTTGTTGGATACAAAACTGCATGTGTAACTTTTGGAAATTTCATTATTTCTACTGCAGTCCAATTAAGCAGAACTTAAACCGCGCCAAGACGATTGCTTTAGACCAGGAGAAAACTTTTGCCGAGGTTTCAAGAAAAGATTATTACAAGGGAAGAAACGCAGAAATCTCGCCGGGCAAAGTGTAATTCTGAAAGAGTGGAAATTTATAACTTCCAGATCCTCCTTTTCGGGCGGTTAATGTTTTGCCGCGAGAGTTCGACCACGAAGCAACATAGAAGGACGCGAACATAAATGAAGTGGGGGCCAAACCGGGCAGCAGAAACCCCCGTTGAATGTAATTCAATTTTATCATGACTTGCCAAATCTCACACACCAAATTCGACCGCCCCCGTGACACGATTTTTACTTTCCCGTATACATACGTATAAAGGAAGTCATTACATAGTAAAGGGAAAGTTATGTAATGCTGCGAAAAATCTATTTAGATTTCAACGGAATTACACGTTTTGGGTGTCCCTTGTTACCGAAAAATTGTTTTTTCTTTCCTTTTTCTCCTTTCAAAACATCTGTGAACACCACTAGCGCCTGAACTATGCGTACGATTGTTTTCCAAATTGAAAAAAACCCTCGTCCAACAGACGAAGCTTTGAGAATTTGAAAAACGTTCTTTAAAATTTACTTTATATGAAACCTCCCGGACATTTTCGAAATTTTCTCAAAAACCGCTACAAATTTTTTCTTTAAATTTCTTGTAAAAGTAGAGCAAAATACACTCATTAAGGTGGCAAAAGTCCAAATTCCACGGTTGACTCTGAATTTTCGAAAATTGCGAAAGTTTGATTTTTTTTTCGGCGTCTTCCTACAACTAGAAAATTGAAGATACTTTTCCTTCCAATAAAATTTGCTCTCCACAGTGAGTTCTGCCATTAAGATCATGTACATTTTTTTTGAAAATTTTAGTAGTTTTCGCGCAATATGTGCAATTTAAAAAAATTACAAAAACAATTTTTTTTCCTTTAAACTTTCGTAATAGATAGTGCTAAATGTACTTTATGATATGACAAACATCAGTTTGCTCTATCATTTTGTTTGTTTGTTTTTTCAAAAACTACAAAATTGTATATATTTTTTTACTTGCCTCTCACGTCGTTAATATTTACATTTGCGACGATTTGTTCACATTACATTTATGAGTAAATATGCTTTAAATATGTCAAAGTTTCTCGAAAACAACCGTTTTCTGTGAAAACTAGCTCAAAATTCCGCATTTTCAGAAACGCTCAAACGCCATTTTCTCACAAATGGCTCCAACATTTTTTCTTGGAATTTTTCGAACGGATATCGCTAATTACAGTCTTCAATATGACGTAAAGTTAATTTTGTTCTGCTTTTTATAAAAAATTACACAAATGTAATTTTTTTAAAGATCTCTCACACCTTTAAAATGCACAATACCAGCAATTTGTTAACACTATTGTATTAGTGAGTTATGTCCTTCATATGACAAATGAAATTATTCTAAAACTCAAAAATTTTCTGTCAAAAATTGCTTCTAATTTCGAATTTACAATGGCGTTAAAACACCATTTTCTTAAAAATCGCTCCAAATTTTTCAAAGAAAATTGCTATGTAGGACAAAGATTTACTGTTCTTTAATATTCTTAACATATTTCTACTATTAAAAAAACAAAAATTAAAGAAATGTCAAAAAAAAAGTACTTTGGGCGGCGACAGATGGCAGCCGGCAAGAGCATGTGGTAAGTCCGAATAGCTAGCCGAGACGAAACGAAATAGAAAACGAAAACGGAAAAATCTGTGCCATTCTATAGGACCACTAGCTATAAAATGTAATTCTTGCGGAAAGTTCGTAAAATTGAAACACCTAAGTCTACTTTCCTCCTAAGAGTAATTTCCGATTGTCCCAATTTTCACTTATAGTCTTGTATCCTGAAATTTGTTCCTTGCCTTCTGACTTTATAATAATGTATCAGCGATGAAACAAGAACATGAAATGAAATTTTGACGACACTGATTTGCGATGTAACTACCAGATCTTGGCTCGGGTGTTCATGAAGACTTTGTACCTGACACGAAATTATGAGCAGTGAGAAAAAGCTACACATTCTAATAACTGAAAATTCAGCCCTCGGTAAGAATACTCTCACGACTGAGAACTTCAAAAGTAACCTCTTTGCAAAAAGCAATTTTTAAATTTCTCATTTGCGCTGGATGAGATTATCAACAAGTGAAACTTTAAATTGCTTGTGAATAAGTATATTAGTTTCGAATTTATTAATAATGTGACTAATGTACCATATTTTATTTTAAAACACAGCTCATTAGTCTTGTTACGCATTAGCGCCTTCTCTGCCTCCTTGGTTACAGCGGATTTGAAAAGGGGCAGAATTATTTTGTACAAGTAGTATTCTACAATTGTGCAACAGGTCATCCACACAGGCACATTCTCAAAACAAAACAAAAATGTCCAATCAAGAATGCTCCTGCCTCCTAATCAATTATAAAAAAATATATTTGTCCAATATAAGGAGCATTTGTCTAATAAAAAAGACGAGAGCACATTAACGTAATTGAATTGTGTATTACATGTAACAATTTTTAGGGAACATAAGATACAAATGGAATAATTTTTTAAGACCAAGGGACGCTACAACATTACCGCATTACTACAAGAAAAAGATTGAAATTAATAGACCTTGGAGGGCTTAGATGAACACTTGGGTATTTGCAATTTGATAAGTCTAAAACAAAAAGTGCAACTGCACTTCAGAGATGTTTTTGTTCACTGCCCCAAAAGGAGCAAAGGGATCTCCCTTCGCTATCCCGAAGAAAGACTTATCTCCGAAAAGCAGCTCTGACCGGCAGCCCGCTGCGAGGCGCGGAACGCACATCCCGGGAACCGCCTCCGACCGCCGCGCCGGAAACGCGGGGGAGGATCAGCCACACCCGAGGAGAGGGGGCAGGAGGAGGAGAAGGCCCCCGCGAAGAAGCGCGCCGTCCCCAACACGCACTTCCGGTTCCAGGCGCGGCTGGGCGCACACTTCCGACACAACGCGCCGCAGCACGATGTTTTCGCCGCGTGTAGTAGCGTCGCGCCCCGTAATATCCTTTGATAGTAAAATGAACGGCACAAGGCCATGAAGGAAAGGCGGCGGCGGCGGCGATTTCGGTAGAGGAGAGGGGAGTTAGACGAAACCCACTGGAAGGAGAGAGGGAGGGGTCGAGAGAGAAGGAGAAAGGCGCGCGCGCTCTGCTTTGTGGCCTACCGCGCTCGGAACAGTTCGGTATTGTCACACGCGTTAAGTTGTCGCTGTCGCTGCCACCGCTTTTCATGATGTTTAACTATCTCTCCCGCATGCACTCTCCTGCCCTGCCCGCTCTCCCCTCTCGCCGAAGTTACTCTCACAAACTCCCTTTCGCAAGTTGAGTCCTCGCCAGCCGCCCGCTTTCCAACCTTCCGCTTTGACGTCTCACTAGGGCCAAATAGTCCCAACTGAGCAACAACCACTCGCTCCCTCCCTCCACTTCCCACAATCTCCTTTCCAGACAACTGAAATGGAATTAACTAATTAACAGAAAACACGAGCTCCACCACTTCGGGGAGAGGAGGCGGGCGGAGAAATATCGAAGGGAAGGGCGGCTAGGGACAGCGCAGCAGGCGGCCGGCTTCGGCGATTGCTCCACAAAGGCCTCCTTCCAGTTTTTTCCCCTACAAGTTTCTCACAAATTCTCAAAAACAAACCCCTGCATCTTCTGACCGTCGCACTCTCCCACCAACCCCAAAGAAAAAGTTCTTACTGAAAGAAGAACCATCGGATCTGCATAGCGTGTCTGGGTAATCGCTTAACGCCCCGGCGCAAGCATCGGCCGTCACGCGCAACGATCACTCGGGCAGTGGCACGCCGCGGCAGCGCACTCGAGCGGTTTTCCGTTTGTCTCAAAATAGAGCTCAGGAAGGCCTGCGGGCGCGAGGGCGCGCGAGAGAAAGGGACGGAGATACGCAAATCCGGCTGCGCACACGAGAAAAAAGACGCAAAAAATATCAACGTTACGAAACCGCACTTGCGAGTTCTCATCGCTAGCTATCAAACTGAGTAACAAACCGCTTGCTTCCTCGCACGTGCGAGGAGGGGGGTGGTCTCTTATCGGTGCGTTCTACCTCCCCCGCAAAATTTGTTTTCCTTTTTTAAAACTGGCCTTCTGACTCGCAAATCACCAACACGTTTGGTCTGGTCATCATTCGACGAACAAATTCCATACCCCAAACCTCTAGGCATGATTTCCATTTATTTTGTCACACTTTTACTTACTGTATGACCTGGACACAAAAATACTTCCGCCAAGCTCCCTATATGCATGAACAATTTTGTAAGAAATTGCAAAACGTCAAAAACACAGACACTGTTGGCAGATTTCGAAAAATCATGATCTTCAATTGCATTACACAACGAACTTTTTGCACCCAGGCACACAAGCTGCAAATTCTTCGGATTGTAACAATATTGTAGCACTTTTCTGATTAGGTTTCTGTAATCAATATTGCTATTCAGTGTAGAAATTAAGTATCCATTTAGCAAACTTCTAAAATAGTCTTTCCGAGATTTAATGGAAGTATAATGGCTCGTTACTGACAATCGGAGGAAGAAAATGTTTTCCTTGAATGCAAGAAAATTTAATATTTTTAGTCATATTGAATAAATCCTATTAATCGCAAGACACATCAATACTCTTGTACATGAACAAAAACAATTAACTTCAGAATTGCAGTGTCAAAAGTCAACCTCGCTGATAAATGTAATATTGTCATGACCGACAATATTTTCACACCTTTGTAATCCGTACATTTACGGCAATTACAAAAGCCTGCAAAAACAACATGCAATTGCCGTGTAATGAAGTTATGAATACCATCAATGGACCCAATCACTGCTACCTATTCAAGCACTAATTCGTTTCAGGTGGTCCACTCAAGGAGCAACTAAGAATGTAATACAGTAGAAGAATCATTTGTGAACACATTTTCGTGAACATAAACTTTTTTTAAGCATAATTCCACTTTAAATGATGCGATATCAAACATCAGATGTATTCGGTCCAAGAAGTTGATTTTCGAAGAAAAATCACACAACACACAAGAAACTAGTTACTTAAGAACTAATTAGCATGTCTTTAGCTCACTGATAATATTTTTTGCTATTCAAAATCAAAAATCGTAAAATGAACTTTCAAGAAGTTTTTTTTTTAACACAATGATCCAAATTCCAATGGCAACAAATACTTTGTTGGAAATCATGAAAAACTAACTGTAACGAGACGGTAGGTTAGAGCTTCCCCCCACCTTTCCACCGTCCCCCATACTCCATGGCGGTGAACACAGAGTATTCTGTAGAAACCGCGTGAAAATACACATACTTTACAAGTATCTTCGTAAACAATACGATGTGCATTCAAAACTTCAGATCCCGTAACATATTCATTACAATAGGTGATCAACTACAATTTGTTTACTGAAGCAGATGCCGTCTAACAATTCGCTACCTCCGGTAAACGAATGAACCAGTTACAATTACCATCGACACACATGTTATCTTCAAAATATCCTCACAACTTCAAAATACGTTACAACTGAATTACATTCATAAACGGTCGCTTCACCGACACTACGAAATGGCTCATTGGTTGGCGTAAACGCCGACTCTTTCTGCTATACAAGTAACTTCTTTCTTGAACTTCTCAATCCCTCAACAATAAAACTCATTTCACTAGGAGTGGTATAAATAGGTCACCAGATACGTTTCTTCGGAAGGTATTGATCCACAATTACTGCACTTACCTTCCAACTTGACAGAAACAAAGACTGGCCACGCTGCTTTGTAGTTCCTCAACGTCTAGTTTTGATCACAAGCTTCTGGTCACTTGTATACCACTTTCGAGTGCAATATGTACTTCACAAACACACATCGACCTTTCTTCGATATAAATGTTTCGCCAACAACAATATTTCAGTTCTAAACACACAAAATTTAAAAGAAAATACACGAAACGCGAGGGAAGAAGCACTCTCCCCACTTCACGAAAATGGTGTCCGTCTCGCTAAGTCTCGCGAGAAGATCGGCAAACGAGATTTCACGAGATCCCAACCCCTACTTGATGTACATTTTCTACGACTTTAATCCTTGTGCCCCTACACTTTTCCGTGAACCGTCTTCCATGAAGTCGTTGTGTATCAGTGCGCTCTATCGAATTTCTTCCTATACTACCTAATGGTTGACACTTTCCCAGCATTACGTCATCTCGTGGACATTAGTATAAACTACGAAGGCGTGTACTCGAAGAAAATGACATGTAGAGAATATCTATTATTTGCTCAATCGTTATAGAGAATCAGCTGAAAGGTTTGGTACAGATATTATAATTTGACAACTGAAAATATTTAATTTTTTGATAAATTACTCTCAAAAGTCATCTTCATTTATTTTTGTAGGGTCCCTAATAATGGCAGATGTTAAATCTTTAGAGCATCCTACTTTGAAGGTAATTTGTGGCTTTATTGTTCGGAGATGCAGGAATCACCTGTTTTCCCATTGTCATATGTTTTTACTAGTTGTCACGAGCATGCATTAAACGCTTGCGACGACACCCTATTGTAGGTCCCGTATGAACTATTAAATAAGAAGTTTCGTGCAGCACAAAAGCAATTGGATCGAGAAGTGTCGCATGTTCAAGCAGCTGCACTGGAATTGGAGAGAGGTTTACAAGCAGAAGTAGTTGGAGCAGGAGATATTTCTCGTCTATTAGGAGGAATGGTAGAAAGATTACAAGTTCTGAAACGCAAGGTAGATTGCTCTTTAAATTAATTTCGTTTAGAGATAAATGATGTATTTAACTTGTGATTATAATGTTTCAAATTAACAGGCAGAAGAGAGTATATCAGAAGAACTTGAAGCTGCTTATGTCTGTAAACGTCGTTTGGAACATTTATGGGGACATGCAGGTTCTGGTTCCCTCAATGAGAGTACACAGAGTGCTGTGAATCTGTGGCGTAGGCGACGTCTTGATCGTATGTTGGTAGAGTATTTTTTGAGGCGAGGCTACTATGGAGCTGCTACACGCCTGGCTCATCGTTCTGATTTGCGTGACCTTACTAATATCGGTATTGTTCTATTAAATCCTCTATCTAGTATTGTAGGAAATCAGTTAGTAGGAAACAAATTGTTTGATTGTTTGTTTTAGATGTATTTTTGGTCTCCCGTGAAGTAGAAAAGTCACTTGCCCGGCGTGAAACTTCAAAATGCCTTGCATGGTGTCATGATAATCGATCTAAGTTACGGAAGCTCAAATCAACGATGGAATTCAATCTAAGGATTCAGGAATTTGTAGAACTTGTGCGAAATGACCAGCGAATGGATGCTGTTAGGTTGTTATATTTGGAGCTTAACATGAGCTAAATGGGAATTTCAGATATAATAATGCTAATGTTTGTATTTCAGACATGCTCGTAAACATTTTTCAAGTTTTGAGGATGATCAACTTCAAGATGTTCAACACTGCATGGCTCTTTTAGCATTTCCCACTAACACAGGTTAAACAGTTAATTCAAGTGGCATGATCATGGAAGAATAAAAATGTCCTGTAAAACGTAAAAACTTGATGAATTCCAATAATTTTTGCCCCTTCTTCAGAATTGTCGCCTTACAAAGAGCTGCTGGACGAAAGCCGTTGGGATCGTCTTGTTGAGCAGTTTCGGCAAGAAAATTACCGCCTGTTCCAACTTGCATCACAATCTGTTTTCACTGTGGCATTGCAAGCTGGCTTATCAGCTTTGAAAACACCATATCCTTTTCTAATCAACATCAGTAATATATGTATGTCTACCTCCAACTCAAAAATGTTTTTGTTATTTCCTTAACATGCCTACTCAGTGTTATAGCAATTCTCGAGATGGCCGCAATCCTAGTTGCCCAGTTTGCCAAGAAGCTCTCAATGAACTTGCTTATCCTTTACCATTTGCTCATTGCTCACAATCACGATTAGTATGTTCTATCTCAGGTCTTCCTCTCAATGAGCATAACCAACCAATGATGCTTCCAAATGGATATGTGTATGGTGAACAGGTAAAGTAAAAATAAATACTAAGTTAACATATTTGTGTTACATTTAAGAAATGTTATTTTTGCTCTTTTTTGCCCAGGCCTTAGAACAAATGGCAATTGAAAACAATGGACAAATAATTTGTCCCAAGACAAAAGAAGTATACCCTTACAAGAAACTTGAGAAGGTATTTGTTATGTGAAACAATAATTTTGGACATTTGTGTTTATTTGTAGATTTTTTTAAGAATATTTTTCAAGCTACTCACCCCTGTTAATGTATATTATTTGATAGTTTGCCTTTTTGTATGATCACTTGTCGTTCGTCTGAATAACCAAGTGTTCATGAAGATAAATTGCCTTGTGTAGAACTTATTTTGCAAAATACAAAATTATTCCAGTGCTAAATATTCTTCTTATTGCATTACAGATTTAGTAACCTTTTCCCATTCTTGCTCTTCTTTCCAGTTCTATCCTGACATTCCTCTCTAAATGAAGTGAAAAACAATTTCCTTGTGTCCAAGAAATAATGGCTCTTTCAACCAAGGGACCATATTGGCACAGCCTGCAGTGCAATTTTTTTTTCCCTTAAATACCATACAGTTAGAGTAAAACTAAGAAAAGTTGTATTTTTTAAAAATTAGACATAAAATGAAAAACTCTTTTATTATGGATTTACAAAGACAATATACAATGGTTCACAGAAATACATAACTTATCTTGTGCATACATACACAGAAGTGTTAACGCTGTTTCTGAGACGAGTTAACAAATGTGTATTGTGGAACATGACCCTAATTCTGCTAATATGTACTTCCCAGACGCATGCCGATAACTTTATTCAAAACTACCATTAGAGTCACAATCTTGAATAAGAATACTCTGCTCATATGTAAACATTTCCTTAAGCATGATATTAAAATAAAATAGACATTTTGTATCCTGTCATTACAATCAAATTATAAAACAGAACAAATGTTCACTGTTCTATTCATAGTTGAAGGAAATCATAATGAGCAATAACTAAAATAATATATGACCTTCCCTTGCTTACATGAAAGAATGTAATAGTAGATATCCTTAAATAGCACATTTAAATTCTGCAGTTTAAGATAAAAACTTTCGTATTAATTGTGTCGCTTTAGAATTTCGTTCATTTACTTGATAGTTTCAAATAAAACTGGCTTTGAAAAAATAGATTCTACTCTTGTTTATAAGTTTTCAACTGCATAAGAATTATTGCATTTTGAATTGATCATCAAAATGTTGGAATCTTTTATTCAGCATTATAAATACCAAAGTTGTGTATTCTGTCACAAAGAAACAATATCCAATGAAAAACAATTTTGGTGAATTAACTTTAGAGTAAAATAATTGTACTAATGTATGGGAGACCCAATAATATAAAAAATATTTAAAATCAAGCTATATTAAATAACTGATTCCAGTGAATAAGCTGATGAGTTATGAAAATTTAATTTTACAGAAGAGCTAAAAACAAGTTTCAACTGAAGTAAATCGGGGATTAATGATATTCAAATGAAAGTATTTGTGTGGAGGTTTCATGCCAATACCATTAATCCCTAATTTACAGCATCCGTTGAAAGTTGTTTTTTGCTCTCCTGTAAAATTGTTTTCATGACAGATCAGCTTATTCACTAAGGTCAGAGATATGTCACAGAATGTATTCCACATGATATATACGCATCTCTATCATGACTTAAAGAAGTATCATTCCAACTAGCTAATGGATATAAGCACCCATCAATAATTACTTCTGAACACTTCTCATAAAACACATTATTCCAGTTTTCAATATTTTGCAACAAGATTCAGGACATGCAACCTATTAGGTATCCAATGGTCTCAGACATCTGGGGTTACTTGAGTGTATCAGAATTATAGATCAATTTCTCAATTACAGTCATTTTGTATAATGTTATAAAATACTACTTTTTATTTATTTAATATGGTGGCAGAAAATATGGACTTTTAAATAACAATGTGTACAATGGTAATGCATGCAAATGCATATTGCAACAGAGTAGCAAAATACAATATTTCACACAAACCTACAGAGGGGGGAAGTTCAATGATGGTGCATGTATGTGGTCGATCATTCCCATGAAAGAAAAATTCAGTGACACCCAACATGAAAATAAACTGATGAAAAATAGAAGAAACCTTCAAAAATTATTTCTTAGTAAATTAAATATTACATTTGTAATAGTATACAATTAATGCTATAATTGCACCATCAATAAGGTAACTTCTTAATTTATTTCACACCTATTTAGGTGTACAGATAGTAAATAAACAGGACTGTACTTAAAAAGCACTCAATTGATATGCTCACAACCGTTATCCATTTAGTTATGAAACCTTACATGCAAATAATCAAAGAATGTCGATTCACATAATTGCACAGTAATTTTAGACATAGGCATTATTGTATTATGTGTTATTGTCTTTTAGGATCCATGCATGGAGATAAATAAAATATGCATGAAAACATATTTTTTTTAAATATTCTGGATCAATTTCTTTAGTTTCTGGAAACTCATAAATAGCTGATACCCACACTATTTTACATACATTCTGAAACAAATTTCTACTTCAATTATGATTTCAATTGAAATTTTTTTTTTCTGAAATTAATACTTTACAATAACATAACACAAGAACTTTCTGTTATGACATTTCATTCACTGCACATAGAAAAAAGATAAATGTTATACTTATAGCATCAAAATGTTCCTGCAATTTTCCGACCTCCAGTTGAATGTGTAAGTGAATGGTACCAAATATCTAGTATTAAATCTACTTTAAAATTCACAATTTAATATCCTATTGCTATTTAGTGTGAGTAAATTGTACATTCCTTAAGCATCAAAACTGGGTCAAAATTGAGCAAATATGCCTATTTTGCACATATATTTATTGATACAATTTATCTTTTAAAAACTGCAGAATACTACATTGAAGATACTATATATGTCTGCATTTGTGAGCTACAAATACAGAAATAACAATGACCTCCCAGCAAAGAATTTTCAAAACAAATTTTGCACTTTCACCATGGCCTAATGTTGAACACATTTAATTTTTTCCTCCTTTTTCATTCATAGTACTGACTTACTTTCAACAGTAATTGTGGCAATCAAAATGATATTGATAAATCAAACTTCAAATTATTAACTGTGTATTAAATGTTCGTTTCTCACTTCTATTATTTGTGAGGTCCCAATCATTACTTGTATAATCTGAGGTACACATCTTAAACAAAATTCACACAACTCACAAATATAGATCTACTTGCATCGGCGTATTTTGATAATGTGTACAAAAGAATAAATTTCAAATCAGGCAGAAAAACAAATTATATGTACTGTACTAATATCTAACATCATTCATTTGTGAAATTATTACCAGTAACTTTTTAATAATAAGCTTACTGCCAAAATGGAAGACTTGTTTGCATAAAGTTATATTACAGAAATAGGTTTCCTATATGATTTGCAGAACAAAAAATATGAGACTAATTCCAACTATTTCTAAATAAACTGTTATTATAATATAACTAAAATCTACCCCAAGTTTACTAAACGTATTCAATCACTTAAAAACACCAAAGAAAACCCTTGCATCAATGTGAAAATCTTTTGATATGTCATTTTATTAAGATAATCTATATGATGTAACATCATCTAATCTACAAATATTTCAATGTCTAGAAAAATTATTATACTTATTATGAGAAAATTCAATAACTTTGAATGTAAGATTTTGCCTCCATATTAATCCGAGTTAAGAGTCCTTCATTAAAGCACACCTTCCTTCATTATTCACAGATTAGAAATAACTGAATTGCATCCATTAATGTTTTTATTTAATTTGATAATTTCTCTTAAATAATATTAAAAATGGTGTGACCATTTAAAGCATGGTCATGTTTCAAAATTTACTTAGTATGTCAAATACAACTCTTTTGTAAGGGGAAATATACCTAAACTCAACCAATACAAAACAAATGTAGTAACCTTGTGAAGGTAAACCCAGTATAAATTCATTTTAAGAACAATTTTTACACTATTAATTCAAATAGTTTACTATTGACAAAATTGCCCCTACCTACCCATTGGAAATATTTTGAGAGGAAGTATAAAATTAAAAATGTATTAATTCATTGTGTTCTGTTCAATCTCCAAAATATAGTGAAAAATGATTTTTGTTTGATTCAAATGCAAGTTAGTACAGAAGCATCTATACATTTTATTACAATTTTAACAATTATTACAATTTTCCCATAGTGCAATAACAAAACAGTTAAGTGTTAAAATGCAATTAAATAATTTTTACTAAAAATAACTTGGGTCCATTGAGCCTTCATAAATTTAACAATCTATTCCTACAATTAAATCATATTGATAATTGACAGTATAACTCTCACTGACAAAGCCTCACAATGAGCTTGGTGACTAGTGCTTTACAATGACTACTGTTAAAGTCAAATTTTTCATGTCATGACAACACTTGCTCAGTTGCAAAGAGACACTGCAAAACAAAGTAATAAATGCAAGAATCCTTCAAGTTTTCATGGACTTTCACTTTCTACATTCACTTAAAATTTGACAATTATCTAAAAATAATTTTGTTCTTTCCCTTCACAGTCTTTGTAGCAGTGATACTAGTTGATTTGTTGTTGTTTTTATGTTGTGGATCAGTAAGTAAGTAAGTACTACAATCCAAAATAAGAATTTCATTTCAATATAAATATTTTTGACAAAAAAGCAAAAAGAAATAAAAAATTACACAACTGCAAACTAAGAAAAACAAAAACAGGCACCATACCCAAACTAGTCAATTACTTTTTTGCTTTTGTTTTAAGGAAGACATTTCTAGAAAATTTGTATTACCAACTTTTGTTTTTAAACAGAAAACATACATATTACCATACCAATCAGCCTCATGACACAATTCATTCAATATAACATTTTCAAGTTATTTTGACCCGAGATTTGCAATGATTGCACATATACAATTACATAGAAATCATGGCTACAAATAGCCCTAAAAATTATCTCAAAACAAATTCTGAGTTGTTGTTCATACCAAAAAACAAATAAAGAGACATTTCTTCCACAAAAGGTATAATGTTACAAATTACCTCTAATATTCCATTAAACTGAATTTACTAAAAAGCAAAAAGAGCTTAGCAACTGTGATACACTGAGAATAGACCTAAAAGAAACCAAAATAAAATAAACTAACTTCAAAAATTGGAACACACAAAGCTAGATCAAACAGAAGTAATACAATAAGACACTTTCAGTGCAGTTGGTATCTACAACAATTTACTTATTCATTATATGCAAATAAGTCTATATAAAATCACTGTCCTCATAGAAGTTTACATAGATTAATCAACATTTTCCTAAACCTATTTACATAAATTGTACAAAATGAAAAATTTATTAAAGAATATGCAGTTTAAAGCATTATAAATGTTTTATTCTCAAATTAGTGCTTCTAAAAACTAGGAATTATAAAAATGAAAACTGAATACATTATGTATTAAAATTGAATGTATAAAATCATGATTAATAGTCTCAAAACTACATTTTACCATTTAGGAAAAATAGAACATGTTTTTTAAACAAATCAACAGAATATAAAATGGACTTTCCTAGTGATAGAAATCTAGAAGTCGAATAGCTGTAGAAAAATTTAATGACAATTTAGTATCACACAACAATTTTATTTTAAAGATTAATTGATGCAAATGCAAATATATTCAAAAGACAAGAAAATATTTTATTAATCACCAATGCATTTGTATTGTGCAATTACAAAACTCATGAATAAAAATAATATATTTAAAGGCCATGAAACATACTACTAACTTTTCAGTTCTTATAAAGGAGTTGCCATGTAACTGAAGCAAAGTACAAAAATTACATCTGAAATTATTTTCATACAGCTTTTAAATTGATAATTCTTTATTTTAATATAAAAGCAAGAGAAATTCTTGGCCTTCCTTCCACTTATTTTACTATAAATAATCCTAAGTTACCTTGCATATTCTGCAACTTAATTTTTATCTCTCATACGTTTAGCACATGTTCACAATATTTAAGCCCCAAAGTATAAAAGAAGAATAGATTAAAAATTATTAAAATATGAATGTAAATTAATAAGTCCTATAACTGTAATGCTACTCATGAAAACAAATTTTTAATTAAGTTTAAAAGATGTTTAAACGTTATCTAACATAAAAACATCAATAATTATTTCACACGTAATGTAAAATGTAGTATGAAAATGTGTAATTGAAACAAATAATTTTTTCAATTTATATATCATTCCAAACAGTTATTATTATATATGAAACTCGAGGATTAAAAAAATTACAACTAATATAATCAATTTTGAATTAAACACATATTTAGTATGACGAATTTTCAGAAAATTGAATGCAATATTCAATTAATGGAAATATTCTTCAATGTAATGAATATGAGCATGTCTGTTGACATAGAAAATGCAAATATTTTTTAAAAATATTTTCTTCCTACTTAGAATACAATAAAAAATTAATATTCTTTCAAATAATTTAAATGCCAAAACACACATCAAAAGAACATAAGAGATTTTTCAGAATCAAGATGAACCAAACATTTTTTTGTTGTTTCGTAGGCAACCCTCAATTTTTACTTCAATCTTTCTGCGTTGAAACACTGCTTGGCCACAACATAAATAAGGAGAAAGTAAATTTTGACTGCCAAATGTGAGTTTATTAAGTACAATTGTAAGAAATTTATTGAAAAGGGAAAGTTAGAAGAAAAAAAAAAAAGTGAAAGATGGAAGAAACAAAACAAAACTATATTAAAAATACAAATAAAAAATCCAGTGATACAAATCGGTCTTTTTCCATCTGTGCATTAAGGCAGTTTCAATGAGCGATAAGACACCCGAGTGTCTGCGATAGAACTGTTGCTAAAATTAATGCATCAAGAATGTACAATTTTTTATTTTATTATTCCCAAAAACAAAGTTTTTCAGTTGCAAAATTGTCATACCAATACACAATACGTATTTGCATTTATGCTAGTCCCATGTGCCACAGGACAGGAAGGAAATATACTGAGACAGTACATATAATTATTTCCAAGCCTCAATTCATTTTTCAAATAAACTCTGAAATTAAAACAATCAGTGAGGAATCTACCCATAAACTATCACAGGACAATTTGAGCAAAACACTTCAAATAATACAAAATAAATACATACAATTAAATGAAACAAATATTCTTTCTGTGTTTTTCCTCACGTTCACCTTGAAAAATTCTTGATTACATTCAACTGGCTGACTGTAAATAAACCTCCAATATAACTTTATCAATAATACCATCAGTCCTCTCAAGTTCTTCCCAAACATTATTTTTTAAAAACAGCTTCAACAGATTTTTCAGCATTTTTTCTATTCTTCATCACATGAGAAATGATATATTCCAGTCATGTTCATGTATTTACACATGTTTACATATATTGTAATTAAAAAATTGAGAAAAATCAAGTGTTTTGATGACAGTAAAAAAAAAAGGTATGTTTCACAAAATAAAAGTATTCCTGTCACATCATGAATACTAATTAATCTTTCTTATATAAACCCAGGTACAATTTATTTTTAACAATTTCCATGATTTCTGTATAAGTCACATAAAAAATGAAAGAACAAAATTAATTTTAAGTTCTATCAAGCAAATTATGAAAAATAACTAACATCAGTATGAAACCATAAACATGATAATACAGAAGCTACAAGTGCCTTTATATAACAAAAACACAACTTCAAGTTTTCACTCACAGAGTTGCTATATTATTTTCAAAACCTGCATCATGCCTTAAAAAAATATATTAATAGAAAAGTACAAAATGTAAACAATTAAAATGAAATTGTGCACAAAAATAATATATAATTGAAATCTTGTACGATTGTACAATTTCTATAAACTCAAATGGACAGCTACATATATAACACACAGGTCCACCCAAAAAATAACTAGTAGTAAATTGTGAAGTTGTGTGTCTGAAGTATGAGTCTCTGGTCCTTTTTCCACAAAATTACAACTTATATCATAGGATATTTCAGAACATTTACTGAACCATTGAACATCTTATTTAAAAATCATCTTCAATAAAAAAAAAAGATCATGTACTCCAATAGGCTTCTTTGGTACAGGAGCTGAATATTCTTTTAGCAATGTAGCAATTTTTGTAAGATTATTTTGGAAGTATTCACTTTAATCTACCATCAATAACTCAATAGCAGTAAATGTTTCTTAAAAAGACAAAATGACTCCGTACTTCAGATTACCTCCATGTAATATAAAAAATGTTGATCATAGCAGCAAAAATACAACACATCATCTTCTCTTAATGACAAACCTCAGCTGTTATACAATTTCAAGAGATTCAATAAGTTTGTTCACAATTAATTATGTGAAAACAGTATACAAATTACATTTTTTTCTTAAAATCTTACATTAATTGCCTGATTTGTAACCTTTAATTTTTAAATCATTAAATATTGGAAGATTATGCAAAGAATGTACAGTGTGTAATTCAATGCTTCTACATTTTCCTTTCAGAGCAAAGACACAAATAATATTTCCAGAACTATAATCAATTGGTTCCTACAAAAATTAAATTCATACTCACATATTTATTACATGTGAATTCACATGCCTTTTAAATTCTCTATGAACAATTTAAAAAAATTGCCCATCTTCCTGAGTTGAAAAGCTTTAATTCCATTGGGAATTAAACATTTTGCAGAAATGTTCATTAATGTAATTTTATCCATTTTCAAAATTCACTCGCACAATGTTCCTTGTTAGCAGATTGACACACTACTCTTGCTTGTTGTTGTGCATGTTCAAAGCACATCTTAAAATATTCTCAATGAGCCACTCAAACATTCAGAGTGATATAGACCCATGTGCTTTACAATAGTCCATACAACATTAAAGAGGTATTAAGGAAACTAATGGCGGAAAAATCATGGAGAACACAACCCCAGAAAATATTCCAGTGATCATAAAAGCTCCACCAAGCATTCCTGCGATGGGTGCATTCTGAGGTTCCACAGATCTGAAATTATACAAAAGAAAATTATACAAAACAATAACTATTAAAATCAAATCTAAAGAAATTTTCCTTTGTTATGTCTAGAGAGTGGATTTTATTGCAATAAAAAATAAGTACAAGTATAAGTACTTATTTGTTCAAAATTGTAAATATATAGTATATTTATTGTGTAAATATATATTGTAAAATTATATTCAAGATACTGTTTAAAATTGTTCCTCAAGAGCATTTTCATATCTTCAAAAACAAAATGTCAGTGATCAGACCTTAAAAATAAATTCAAAGCAGTTGAAAAACGTTCTACCTGTCCAGAAGTTACAGAAAACTACTCTTCCCCACAGAATGATTTTTTTATAAGTATAAAATATGTCTGTAGTTGTTTACGGATAATATTGTTACAAGAAGCACATGAACAGTCTTTATTTGTGTAGTGACATATTGGAGGAGGCAATAAGGTGACAATACTCCCAATAGGAGTCAGCAACAAAAACCACGTACAAGCTCAAAGCTAAAACTTTTTGAGAAGTTAGCCAGTGTTACAGGGAATAGAGAAACACTAGTATGGTGGCCTGTAAGGTTGGTGTTGTGCTGCACAATTTTTTGAATGTGTTGAAAAAATATGCCCTTGGGGAATGAGCACCCAGCTAATTCTTTTTATAATTATTAGTTGGCTGTTTTCCATGAAAATTTGGCGAAAAGTACACAGAATTTTAAAAGAATTATATACAATATTATTGAAAATCTAATTTTTACAAACACATTCCATTTAAAAAAATCACAACCTTTAATACAGTAATTGCAGAAAGATGCCCAAAAAGCTGAACTTTTGCAATGTTCGAAAATTCAGAGAATTCAATGAAAACGAGAAATGCATCATGTTAGAGTAACATGGGGGAAGAGTCCGTGCTTTTTATAAAAACACGAGTTTCCAATTGTGAAATTGGTATATTGATTCAGTTTTTACACCAAGCTATACTTTATGTATGAAGAATAAATTGTCCAAACAAGAATGGTATATCTTTAAATTTGATGTTTAAAATAAACATTAAAGAAAGAAATGCAATGTTCAGACTTTTGCCCAGGTGCGGGGGTAAAAGTACCAAACAAAAGGGGCAAAAGTCAAAATGTACAAAGCACATAAACTTCCTTGGCAATAAAATTAATGTTTACAAGGCTCATACACATTAAATTAATGTAACATCAGTTTTATTAGTAAATGTTTAAATGACATACATAGATTCTGAAAGGCCATAATAAAATCTTCAATTGCTAATTATACTCTGATAAAAAAATTAAATCTCATCATAAATTCAAAATTATAAGAACCTGTATACATTAATTATGAATCAAATCACACAGAAATTGCCCTCTCTCATAGGAAGTGCATTTTCATGTCTCCACTCACTCCACATGTCAAATCCTACCGGATCCAGTCTTCAGCTGGACAGTCCTCATATTCCATTTCACAAGCAAGACATAGCCCTACTGAAGTATTTTCGGTGATAACTGGTTTAATATCCTTTCCCTTTCCTCTTTAATTTGAGTTGTAAAGTAATTTCTTATTGGCATTTCTGGACAACTTAACCTTCATTTCAAGTGGTCTTGTGAGATGATTTCAAAAAGATAGTGTTTTTCATTGATTGCCAAGCAGCAATACTGACACTGTCTAGATACAGACTGCCATACAGACTGTGCAAAAACCTTATCCTGCCGTGCCAAGATCTCAAAACTCATAGAAGATGGCCGTCAAATCGTCCTACAGTGGATTCCTAGCCACGTTGGTGTTCCAGGGAATGAAAAAAGCAGACGAGCTGGCCAAGAAAGGCACATTTGACCAGCCACAAAGCCACCAGTCGTATTCCTCTGCGAAATCCTGCATAAAGCGCTCAATAAATGTCTGGATAAAAGCACGACGAATTGAGAGCGCCGCTGGAAAACTTTGGTCCAGCCTGATCCTGATCCTGTCCACCGATCCCCCACAATCTACCTCGAGCCACTAGTGTCGCCGTGTTCAGAACAACTACAGGCCACGACTACCTTGCCAGCCACCTGCACCGCATAGGGGTTTTCGAAACCGACGCCTGTGTACTATACTGCGATTTTCGTAACTTTGTTCCTGACAGGAATCAGCTGTTTCGCTGCCATCCAATCAGGAGCTTATATTTCGCAACAGTGACGTCACTATGGTGACGTTCAAGCTCCCGATTAGATGAAATCGTGAACAGCTGATTCATGTCAGGGACAAAGTAACAAAAATCGCAGTATATGTAATGGCCCAAAGATGGATGCAACACACTTTCCGATGTGCCCAGCCCTGATTGCCAACACAAACTCGGCAGAGGACGACTTATACAAAGAGAGCCCGTCTATACTGGTCAGCGCGTCACCAAATGGCTAGCCTGCCAAGGGTGGGCGTTGCCTAGTAAGATGACGATTTCAATATGGTGGATTTCTTTCCTCGTCGCGTTTCTATTCAATCCTGGCTTTGGGATGGACTTAACGTCCGATGGAAAGTTGTGTTGTTTCCTGCGATTCTGTGAAGTTTCACGATTTGGAGACCTGCGTTCCTTAGGGAGTGTTACGACCTCGCCATAAGGCGATAGCTCGGGTGAGTGATGTATAGTTTGATCAGACACTATGACTGGTGTTCTTCGGGATCTTCTCCATTTCACGCAGCAAACTGCCGTTACGAACACACACCTCTGCCTGCAGAAGCCACTTTGCCGAACACGAAAATATATTCCTTAACTTAATTTATTTATATGAATTGCTTACGTTTCATTATGGTATATATTAATGTTCTGAATTTTGGAAGTTATATTCCCGTCTTTCCATGCAGCTGCAACCCCCAGTTTCTTGGGGCACCAGCCGCCACCGTTATTTATTACTACTACATACAATTTTCTCGCCTTAACAATGAAGAAAATAGACGAATTTTGGACAATGATCGATCTACGTTGAGTAACTACCTTAGTTGATTACGGGTGTACATCGTACTGGCACGAAAAATGCTATAAAATTGAATCCTTCGCGTGTGATTCAAGCAAAAGACCAACAAGTAGTGAAGTTAAAGATAAGTTTTATTGTTGGTCATGTCTTTTATTGTCAATTATGGAGAATACACAAAATAGAGATGGATATTTTGATACTTAAAATTTTCTAAAAGCTATACAAAAAAAACGAAATATCAAAAGATCACATATGTAATTCGGTGAACCTTAAACGTTTGTAAAAATTTGAATACGACTTCTGAAACTCGCAACACTCTTTTTAGGATATGAATCTTGACATCATTTCTGTGCGTGTTTCATGGAAATAATGCTTGGGAATGTAATTATATCAGTGAGACAATTGTTTTGAATAAATTCAATTAAATTACAAAAGATTGAATTGAGGTGGGACATGGCCGCCATCCCCCCTTCCCGGGATCCGCCGCTGCTGAGTAATCTGTTTTGCATACCCAGAACAATATTGTTCACGAGCCTCCACTGCCACATACAGTCTCCCTTTAGATCGATACATTTTCCCGATATTCAGTAGTCCGATACCCCGTTTATAGCGAGATCCGTCGACATCTCAAAATCGCTGTCAACCGCATACATCACTTCATTATTGTCTAATCTTTTACCATCGAGCCATTTTTTTCAAGTTTGGAAACAAAGTAATTCGAAGCTACTAAAATCTGACGAATAAGGTGCAAGAGGCTGCAATTCGAACTTCAACTTCATTTCAGCCATCGCTATAATGATTGTAGCATTGTCTTGAAACAAAACTTTCTTTTTCACCAAATGTGGACGTTTTGTCTTGATTTCATCCCTCAAAATCTGCAATACGTTGATATAATACCCGCTGTTGATTGTTGTTCCTTTTGAACGGATCTCGCTATAAGGTATCAATATCACAGTATCAATAAAAAATATCCCCAAGCGCATCCCACAATACTGACGCCAAGACGCAGATGGAACTGGCTTCGCCTTCTTTGGACCCGATTCTCCCCTTTCAATCTATTGCTTTGACTATCCCTTCGCCTTGGGTGAGAAGGATCCACGTTTCAACCATGGTTATGTTAACGACGCAAAAACTCTCTGCTTATTTATTTATTGCTGCGAAACTTCTTCGAACACTCGAATGAAACATCCTCACGACAATGCTTGTGATTCAATGTGAGCAAACGCGACACCCATGATGCGTACAGATTTTTCGTGTCCAAATTTTCAGTTAATATGTGATGTACAGAACTGTTTGAAGTGCGTAACATGCCCTCACTTTGCGCAAAATGTGGGCTGTTCAAAGAAAAGCAGTTTCTTGCATTTCCCACTCTTTTGAATTACTTGAAAGTTTAGCCAAGTTCTCACTCAAATTTTGCGAAACAAATCCCAAAGCTCCGATAATTATCGGTATGCCCGCTCTTACGCCGCACATTCGGCTGATCCCGATTTCCAAATTCTTGTGTTTAAGACGTTTCTCTCCCTCCTTGGTTACGTTTTGATCGCACGGCACAGCAACATCTACAAGTAGATTTTTTCTCCAAATCCCGGATAACAATATCAGGTTTGTTTGCCGCCATCGTGCGATCAGTTTGAATTGGTTGGTCGGACAGTACGGTGTACAGTCCAACAGATGTCACCGGTTTTGGTGAGCGTTCGTACCAGTGGCGTAGCGTGACTCACGTTTGGGGATGCTCAACAATAACACACAAAATGTCACTATCAAGTACTTCGTCTAACAGGCGAACGCAACACAAGGCTGATACACTGGGACTACTTCCACGATCTCGATTGCTTACGACGGTGTAGGCGCTTCCCACAAAATCCTCACAGCAGTCAGGGCTGCCGATGTCTTGAAAGCAAATTATACAATGGCTCAGCTTTAATTCTTATACGCGAATGGCAATAAGACCATTTGTTAATTTATACATTGCAGACTTAAATAATATGTAATCTATTTAAGAGATAATACAATTTCTTGGATATTAATTAAGAAATAGTAGTCAGGCACTATTTCTACAGTTTGTACCCATGACCAAGCGGGGACTCCCGAGTGAGAGAGAGAAAGATAATTTACTGAACGCCTGAAGTGTGCTGCGCTCTCGTGCACAAACGAGCTTCTTTCCGCAGTAGACGCTAGCGTAAAGCAGTCGGGTTTCTCTGGGCCAGGGGTGAAGAGGGGAGAGGGGCACCTCGCCATCTGCGCATGCGTCATTGCTCGTCGCAATCTGGCGGCAGACGCTGAAGTATTTTAGCTTCCAACCAATCAGAGGCCAGTTTCAACAGCCCGCCGAATTCAATCATAGGAAATCAATTTTAAATTAATACAAAACGTGTTTCGCTCAACAGACCACTTGTAAGATTATCAATACAGTATTTAAGGTTCTTATATACGGGGATGCTCAGCATCTCAGCGTCCCCTGACGCTACGCCACTGGTTCGTACCACTTGGAGCAAGTGTTTGGAACTTCGAGGGCAGTACAGATCCGCCAATGGAGATAACTACACACCCTGTCGTCTTTTCAAGTATTCGGTCTCTCGCTGGAATTGGACAAGCTGATAAAATCTATTATCATTCCACTACATTACGATTAAAGATGTTATGAGTCGGCTGAAAGTAAAATCTACTCCAGGTTGCAACCAGCTACCTAAGGAGCCGATCAATGGACTGTCGGTGCCTCTTGTACAATACTTTGCGCAAAATATGGGCTGTTCCAAATAAAGCACATGATGCATTTATCTTCAGCTTGGAGTCATTTTAGGCAAATGGCTTTCAAGTGTTACCGTAAAAGCGCAATTTGAAGCGTTTTTCTTTTCTTTTTTTCACAGAAATCTTTTCAGTTTCCGCATTTTTTTAAGTCATTTAAAACACTTTTACTCACAAATTCTCCGATGTATACAAATCGCTGGAAATGTGCATATTAACGACGTGAGAGATATTTCAAAAAAATTAAAATTGTGTAGTTAAAAAAACAGCAAAATGAACTTCTTGCCATCTTAAAGAGTGCAACTAGCATCATCCGTAAGAAAAGTTAGAAGAAAACACTTGGAGCCGTTTTTGAGAACATGGTGTGTTTTTGTGAACATGGAGTGTTTCTGAAAATGAACTTTGAACTTGTATCCTCCAGCGAGTTTGCGTGAAAAGTTTATATACCTTCATTGAAAGTACATGTAATCGTAAATGCAATAATGTGAAGAAATTGCCCATAATGTAAATATTAACGATGTGTGAAGTAAACAAAATTACATTTTTGTGTAATTTTTGAAAAAATAAAATAGAGAAATGACGTTTAAGTCATCTCATAGAGTGTATTTAGCACTAACCCTACTAAATGTTTAAAACAATATTGCGCATAGTGCAAGCAATATTGCGCGAAAACTACTAAAATTTTCAAAAGAATGTACATAACCTTAAAGAAAGAACTAAATAAGAAGAAAAAATTTCCTTCAGGGAAAATTCACTGTCTTCAATTTTGTAGTCGTAGGAAGAGATCGAACAAATTCAAACTATTGAAATTTTCGAAAATTCAGAGAAAAAAGTAAAAACGGACCTACGATATTTTTATAAATGTATTTCACTCTATTCTTTCAAAAAATGTAAAGAAAAAACTTGGGGCCATTTTTTAGAAAATTTTGAAATTATTCCAGGGGATTCATGTAAAGTACTCCCAAATTTTAAAGAATGTTTTTCAAAATCGCTTCGAGTCGAGCCAGATCGACCAGGGTACATCCATTTTGGAAAAAAATTCCACGTATGGTTTAGGCGCTAGTAGTGTTTCCAGACGGACGGGGGGACGTTTTGGAAAATAAATAAAAACACTATACTACGTATACGAGAAAGTACAAATACATTGAGATTAGAACAGGTAGGATTTCATGTACTGTGTTGTTAGTGACCAAGTATTAATGGAAAGTGAAAGCTTTTCCGCTGGATCTCGCATGATTGCGACCATATCGAGCCGTGCTGGCAATCTAGCAGCACGACCGAGAAAGATGCGAAATGCCGTGAGATATTACATCGTGAAAACAGGCCCTCACGCACCAAGAAATAAAAACTTAAGTATAGGCGGCCATCTTCATCAAGGCCTTGTATGTCTAGGTGGAGTTGGTTGTCTTCAGTCGCAATTTCGTTACCTCAACCAGAGAGGGGGATGACCAGCGTCATCCCCATCTCCCTGGCCACTCAAGGCCCGACCTGGCGTTAACAGGTGGAGCCTAAATTCGAGAGCGACGTAAGTTTTTTTTTTTTTTTTCTTTCAGAAAAGGAACCTGTGCAATCCGCTGGCGCAATCTCTCCCTTCCACTATCATTCGCCCCTCGGTAGAAAGAGCAAGTCGATCATGAACTCGACGTAGTTGATGGCCATGGTAAGATATGGTGATCACATGATCACATCCTGAGAGCGATGGATTCATTTCGCTTACTGGTAGTCACCAGCATCACTTCAGCCTTGCGTTCCGCAAGCTGCAACTCAGGGGATTCCTCCCATCGATTGACAATTGGTGCGGATCCAGCCGATCGTTGAGAGGGGGCGCGCAATCGTAGATTTTTGTTAATTTAATCAATTATATTGTATGTTATTTATGTGCTTTAGATATACTATAGAATAATATTGTTTAAATAATTACGTATTTCGAACGTTAATAAATATTTAAATACATTTTGCCAAATAAAGAAAGATACACGAAAACTCTAGGCCTTTTCGAGGGGGGGGGGCTGCTGGATCCGCAAGTGACTGACAATGACCATGGCTGCATTGCAGGAAGGCACTGTTTCCTTTATAAATTCCGTGATGGTGATGACAATTTCGTCTGCGATGCCTAAGATTTTGGTTCCTTCCGGGAGAGCGCCCAAGGCCCTCATCGTACGTAATATGGCACAACAGTGAGCATAGCACCGGGGTGAGGTGTACCTTCGGTCCCTCAATATTGCACAGTACAAATGTGACAGATATGCAGACACAATCTTCAAGAAAGTTGATACATTATTCGGTGGTCATATAAATGTCACTCCTCGAGTTCATGGTATTCTTAATGTCCAATGTCACCATTGCACAGTACATCTGTCTTCCTTTCCGCCTGATACGTCTAATAGCGTGTTGGGCAGTGCCGACAAACTAAATAGCATCGACTGTTGAGCAAGCCTTGAGGAAGCAATACTGGTTTTCTGCGATACCTTTCTCTGCCCCTTCCAATCTGGTGCTTATGATATTTTCAAGAACCTTACGGGCTGCATAGAGCTTATGTGTCCGGTAGAACGACGGCTCTCCTGGTTTCTTTCCCTTCACGAAAGGAGAAACTGTTTTTTTCATCTCTTACGAATATCCCGTATCTGTGGCATGAATTGTAAAGCTCCACGAAGATTAGGGTAGGTGCGGATATCGCTGTTTTGAAGGTAATGTTGGGGACACTATCTGATCCCGGGTCCTTGAGGGCAATGTTGGGGGAACTAATTGGGCCCCGGAGTAGTACCAACTCTGCTGATTGCATGAAGTAGCTCTTCCTTAAAGATCAGTGGTATCATTTCCACCTTAAACGGCAGTTAATCACACTGCCGGGGGTGGTACGGGAATAAAGTCAATTCTCAGAAGGCTGTTCGGGCAGGCTGGAGACCTTTTAAACAGGCCTATGACTGTCTAGAATGGTCTACCCAATATATCTTCTCCACTATATCTAACAGACTTTTCACACAGGAGCATTTACTTTCCAGATTTGCAGTCTTCAGCAGATCCAGGGCCAGTTTATTTTGCTCTTGCAAGTTGACAAAAGTATCCCTATCACGAGTTCGTTGGTGGTCTCATGACTTGAAAGCAATGTTGACGCAGTTGGGTTATGATTTCGTTCCACCACTACACTGGGAAACGTCGATTATTGGTTCCTCGCCTGGACGTAGCTACATCACAAGCTCTGGTTACCTAACCCAAAACTTGTCAAGCCTCACTCTGCCGTCCCTGATCTTCATAGGTGAAGTATTTTCCTGTCAAACTCTTTGGCTTTCAGTCCTCTTCCCAAACGTCTGTCCAATTTTTTCAAGCTTCCTTTGAATTTGAACCTCGATCACAATAGCCTTATGGTCGCTTTGAGGTTGTGCACAACGAATCTCTAGTTTGCGGCAATCATAGGCCATAAACGTTCACAGGTCCAACATCTGCTCTGCGCAAGGTGCATCTCCAGAATTGTTCACGATGGAGAGAGACTCCATTACTGTTCGACCTCGCCAAGTCGTTGGCGAACTACCCCACTCCTTCGCCCACGCGTTGAACTCTCGCTACCACACGAGAAATGGATCCTCTTGCACCGAGACTAAACGGTCTAAAAATTGTTCGAATTGGTCTAACCTAATGTTTGGTGAGACGTAGTACCTATAATGTAGACTATTTCCCCTCAGGCAAACTCAAAAACACCTCAAATTGTTGGAACGGACAATTCCCCGCACGTCCTAATTTCCGTTTTGTTGTGGTCTCTTACCCACGATGTAAAGGTTCAGTTCCTGTATTGTTCATTCAGAATTGCGACATCTGCTTACCACTTCCACCAAGATTGTGCCAGAATGTCCAGAGGTATCGGATTCTCATTGTCACCGTGATTCGTTTGTATTACCTATAGCGCTCTGTAGGATGGATGGTAACTATTGCACTCCTTGGCAAGTTTGCTCAATGCCTCCTTCCCCATAGGAGTTTTTTCAAATTTTCGAACACAAATTGGGGACATTCAGACCGTAATCCAGATTATCCTGAAATATTTTTTTATTTCTTTTTAGAAGTTCGTAAGGGCTGTCACTAGACATTAAATAACTCAAAAAAAATAGTTTTGTCTCAATTCCTATTTCAGTTTGGAAAATATTGGGCATCCTACATATAGGTCGGTAATACACTACTGTAAGGGTCAAATCGCAAACATCATGGATTTTATATGAAAATATTGGAATAATTGTAAATGAAATGCATTATTGAGCAGAATATATTCATTTTGTATGATATGACAAAACGTTTTATGTGTAACCCAACATCACAGTTTTGACAGCGGGTTGTGCCCTTTTGGTGACAATGTCGACATCGTGTCTGCTTCTCCTGGCAGATAACAAGGGGGTCCAGTCATATCTGGAATCCTAATTCTCTCTCTGAGATGGTTTATTGGGGCTTCGCTTCAAGTTCTCCTTATGTTTCCAAGAGAGCTGTTCCTACTCAGCGCCTAAACGGCAAGTGGTCAAACTTTCATTTTTCTGTGGAGAATCCATGCATTATTAGAGGATAATACTACTTTTTCCTCTAACCGATACTCTGTACAATTATATATTCTGATCTGCTTGATCCACACCATACATTTATTATACTTTCCAATAACATTTGGTTGAGTCACTTGAATTCTTTTCTTTTCCTTCTGTGAATGTCTTGAAACATTTGGAAGCGGGTACACTATTATTTATTTATTTACGTCAAAAACAGTTAAAAACTGCGTGTGACGAGCTATGGGGAGATGTGAATTTTGTGCACGTTTTCATAATTCTGTGGTCCCTATCCTAAACCATATTCTAGTCGAATTTTGAATACAGAAAAGAGAGGCTTTTTTCGAGTTTTGTTGACAAAATATTCGCTCCTATATAATAAAATATATTTTCAAAGGTAAATTAGCTATAAATTCCTGCCCTGAACCCTCATGTTCTTCATGAAAGAATAATACTTTTTGCCGCGATAATATGAAAAACGATAATTTGAATAACTATATTTCCCACTGAAATTCAGAAGACGTGCACAAATAATGAAGTTACATTTATGTCCAGAAGCAAAACAAGGGACCATCTCAGCATTTGCTCAAGGATCAGGGAAACTGGACGAAAAACCTGATCGAGATGGGGACTGATTCTGAGTTTATGACAAATGTAACTATTGTCCCGCTATCTGCATACCAAAAGTCTTCTCTGCAACAGCAAACTCAAAAGAACCTCTGACTCCTTCCTCCATGGTATTCACATCTGTTATTGAAAATTTAGCACGCAATTGACTCGAACAATTGGCGAAGCGATTGTCTGCCTGTACCACATATTCCTGGTCTTTGAAGTTCCATAAGTGGAGGAATACTAGTAAAAGAATATCAAAACAGAAGTGGAAATTACGGAAAATGTTTCGGGGACCTGGCGTGCTGTCTTCCTTCGACCAACTGTAAATATTTTTCTTTGTTTTCTTTGGCCTTTTATTGGAAGTGGTAAGAACATTTTCTGATTTGGCATTGAGCATTCTTCTACCGAAGCGGTATCTTCGCCTTTTATTTGAACTTCTGCTCGTAACAAGCTACCTGGAAAATTATTGTTATTCATATCTTCCTATTGTCCAAAATTTTCATCAGTGATAATTCCTGTCGCATTTTCTGGAGCAGATATAAAAATATCAACTTCTCCAGTACCAACGTTGTCTGTTTCCGCTTCCAACGCATCAATTATTTCACTAAAAGATAGCATTTTCCGGCGATTTCTGTCAAAAAAATTAAATAGTGTCCTCCAATTTCGTTACCAATCTTACGACGTCTTGGTATGCCTACCGACCTATATGTAGGACACCAATTTTATTCAACTTTATACATGCGTAATTTCCCTGTAAAAATATGTAAAAACTTACATTGTCGAAGCCGTCGCGCAGATGAAATCACAGTACAGATATTGCATCAACAATTAAACAAATCGCTCTGCTGCAAACCATACCTAGCATGCAAATGACAATTTCATATCTCTAGATTCATAAAACAATGTTACAAACATCATATGTTAAAAATACTGAATGAGAACTCTACAAAAATATACCGTCCTACATGTAGGACGGTAGGATAATCTGGGTTAACATAGATTCGGAGCGGCTGAAAAACGTTCTACTTATTTTAGAAATAACTGGATACCAGTAAAACGCATAAAATATGTAGGTAGAATATATCAATGGCGGCTCGTGCCGTAGCATGTTTGCGATACAACCAAATAATATCGCCATTATATAGGAATTTTATAAGGACCTTTGTGTCATTCATTACTAATTATTGAATCGCAATTTTCTTGTATGAGCTGCAAATAAGATACAAGAAATTAAACTGCACGTTTACAGCGAGCCTGAGCGTTTACATAGCCTTGCTATACCTTCGACTTCAACGTTGGAATATAGGCGACAATAAACCAGTAGCTATCAGGGACGAGGAGGTGGGGCTTCGCGGGGTGGATGTCTCAATATTGTTAGTCAACCGTATTACCCGTTCACTTTATATTTGCAGACGGCAGAATTAGGAACTAATGTTGTTTTGAAAGTGAAGGCCCGAACACACAACAGAGAATACACGAATGGTCCCGATGTCAATCAGCATCTGACCAATCAGCTGTCTCCGAAGACAGAACAAGCGCTACGGACACAGCTGACGAATTATGTCTTTCTGACAGTAAGCTGGAGTCGCGTCCTTAAATAATTGAGGTAATATACAATAAAATAGGTCACACCACTCGCTATTCACAACATTCCCGTACAATATTTTTATTTTTTCTTTGCACTTATCTTCTGCTTAAAGGTTATGTTCTTGCCCCGCCGGGGTTGTGTGTGCTGCTCACCGCAATCTATATCATATTAAACGGTCAGTATCTACTGCAGTCACGCGTTTCTCATTCAGTCGGCGGTGACTTCATGTAAACAGATCGCAGCGCTCCGTCTGCAAATGTAAAGTGAACGAGTAATATATTACTCGTTCACTTTACATTTGCAGACGGCAGAATTAGGAACTAATGTTGTTTTGAAAACGAAGGCCCGAACACACAACCGAGAATACACGAATGGTCCCGATGTCAATCAGCATCTGGCCAATCAGCTGTCTCCGAAGGCAGCACAAGCGCTACGGAGTCCATAGTACGGACACAGCTGACGAATTATGCCTTTCTGGCAGTGAGCTGGAGTCGTGCTCTTAAATGATTAAGATAATATACAATAAAATAGATCACACCACACGCTATTCACAACATTCACGTACAATATTTTTATTTCTTCTTTGCACTTTTCTACTGCTTAATGGTTATGTTTTAACCAGGGTTTCTGTTTGATGCTCACCGCCATCTATATCATATTAAACGGTCAGTATCTACTGCAGGCGCGCGTTGCTCATTCAGTCGGCGGTGACCTCATGTAAACAGATCGCAGCGCTCCGTCTGCAAATGTAAAGTGAACGAGTAATAACTGGAGAGATGCTGCAACATAGTTCTCAACGCGCTCGACAGATAGCGAGTTTACAGTCCTAACATAACCGCCAGGTGTATCCGAATCTTTAATGCAGACTACAAACTGTGACGATATTATATCAGATGAAAATCGTATTTTAGTTTTCTTGTAAGTTTCGACAAACCGAATTTCTACATTCTATTTGTAATTTTATACCAAAGAATATACTGCGATTTTTCTAACCGCGGCCCTGGCAGGTATCAGCTGTTGACGGTTTCATCCAATCCAGAGCTTAAACGTCATCATAGTAACGTCACTGTAGTGACGTTCAAACTCCGCATTGGATGAAACCGTCAACAGCTGATACCTGCCAGGGCCACGGTTAGAAAAATCGCACTCTATGCAAAAGCATGTAATCAAAATGCTTCACTATGAATGGATCCGGCAATTGTTGCCCTTGGAAGTTGGCAGTGCTACATCTCTTTCTGTGGCCGAGGAGACAGATAATTCCTGGATGATTCTATTTCGTTGGCCATGGTAGTTACATCCCTGCGCAATACAATTTGCAGAAGACAGATTATCAGTTCTTGTCATGCTTTCCATTAAGCGTGACTTCATTATCCAAATAGCAGAGTTTAATGAAATAGTTATCACAACATTTACAACTAGCAAGGAAAGGCGTGCCGACTTCTTTTTCAAATGGGTTAGTACACATGTTCTTTATAAGTTTAAATAATGATAACTAATGTTGTGGAAATGGGAATGTGTCGAAGTAAAACGTGAAATTTTAAGTACATTGTATTTCTGGAACGTACATATAAATTCATTGTATACCAGTCTCAACATCTGCGCTCCCCCCCCCCCCCACGCCTACTTAAAGCCATTATTCTGTAAACCAACTTTCGTGGGGACGAACCGTCACAGGAATATATAATGATCACGAGAAGTACGTGAACAGTCATACTTGCACGACTTTTGTGACGGAGGGGGAAATAAGGCGACCATGCTTCCCCCTAAATCCAACATGGTTCACGTTGCCTCTTCACCATCGTTCACCACGAGGTCCCAGCGTTTGAATCACGACGGCAGATTCGACATTAGCTCGATTAAATTCAATTATGGTCCGATTAAAATTAGAACCGACTTGGGAACTGGGAGCGCTGCATTGGGCAGCGCTCAACCAACGACGGCTGCGTATCGGGAGGCACGTCGCTGCATGGTTGCCACGGCAGAATGTAACCAGAACCGCGTGGGCCCGACGGCCGGGCGGTTTCGCCCTGGCCGGCGCACGGCGCGCGGGGGTGAGGCGGGGCGCTATGACAGAATTAGGGGGCCCTTCCGGTCCCTCTCGTCCGCTTAGCTTCGCAACTTTCGAATAATGCAGTTGTGGCCAAGACGCCTGCAGTAATCCACCCACTGAAAGTACCGCTTGTCTTTCTGTCACCGCGACCGGGCCCGGGCGGTCCTCGCCACTCCGCCCCCGCCGCCCTAGCACGTGCTCCACCGCTCTTGGCGTGGCAACGCCGCTCCCCACCACAGCGCGCTCCCAAGTCGGTTCTTATTTTAATCAGACCATAGTAAGGGGGAGAATTCTAGCGGCCGGCTGCTCTGATCGGTAGTTTTCCTTGCTTGCTTCTATCAATTGCGGGCGAATGCCGGATCAGTACCCTAACAAAATATGGTCCAAAGACCATGCGTGACCTTTCCTTCATCCTTGGCCCTTCTCTCTCCTTTTACGCACACTATACTACAATACTACAATAACCGTTTAAAAACTGATATGAATGTTAGAGCTTGTCCTGGTCGGGGCGGTACCACTGTGAACACTTGGTAAAGAAAAATAACCGCAATCCGACGCGATCTCTATACTGCGATTTTATTCAGAGCTGCCTCTGGCAGGTCATCAGCTGTTACGGCACTATCCAATCGAGATCTTCCACATCACTACAGTGACGTTATTATGGTGGCCTTCAACCTTCCAATTGGATGACATTGTAATAGCCGATTTACGTCAGACGCTAAATCCAAGTGTAGTGGGGAGAAACATCGCCGACATAACATGCACTACACTTACAGAAAGAATGATTTCAGTAGCAGTTGACGCACCCGGAAACAGAAAATACTCACTCACTCGACCAACGTAATTGTGCTGAATTTATTGCACACAAGTACTACATATTGATCGTATCACATTCCAAACGAGTATTCCAGATGGGATTTCATGAGTAGGTTCCGAAGTTTGCATCCCTGATGTGATGCTATCATCTGGTTGCAGGAAACGTGATAAGAGAATGCCCCCTAAGGTATGTTTGCCAGATTCTGATTGACAGGCTCTGTGAAATACGAGAAGCGTGTGGTTTTGATCATTTCTGCTTCGCAAATTTGTTTGTCCTTCGTTCCGAGTATGCAATTTCCGAGAAGCAAGGGTTAAGTTTCACAATTCACGGTAATGGTCCAATGGTCATAATAGTGCAGTATTATTTTACTCTCTTTTACAGTAATGCAAATCCCAGAACAAATATTTGCAAATTCATTTCTGAAATATTCCATTTTGATGCATAAATATATCAAACTGTATGAAATACATAAAAATAGGCATTAATAGGGAAAATATGTAATTATACCCAAATATATAAAATAAAAATGGTTTTGATTCATTCAGAAGGTCATGGAAATTAAAGAAAATTACTGAATGTAGGTATCCTGCACCTACAAATATATGCATTTACTTTAAAATTCATTCCCTAATCATTAACAAGCTCCTGTAAAGCACTATTATATAAAAATATGCATTGCATATGATCACAATACTTGCCTACAAACCCCCAATTAACATAAATAATGTAACTCCACCAATAAAGAGTAAGAACGAAATTGAAATTTAAAGTTTTGCAAGTTATTACGGACTTTTTGCTCAGCGTAGAGCACCTTAGCATATACCATTTTTGGGCATCTGTAAATAAGTAATTGTTCTCAACTTTCACCAGACTTTTGAAATATTATTTTGGTACTTTAAGACATTACTACCAATTAAAATTAAAATAGTATATAAACAGAGAAATTGCTATTCATCAAAAACACAAGGGCATTTTTAATATAGAATTCAAGCTTACCTTGGACAATATTCCATACCCAAAGCACTGAAATAACCACTTGTGAAGGCCATTAGTACAACACCACCCCAATAAACATATTCATTATATATGAGAATACTTAAAACTCTCTTATCATGTGGAAGATAGTTGCAAAAGACAAAGAACGGAATGAATAACACTCGCCATGTAACAGGAATGGCCAGATATTTTGGTGATGGCTGCAAAATATGAGAAAATAATTGCATTAAATTCAAATACATAGAGGGTACTGAAATAGAAAATGTAACACTTTTATGAAACTCCTACCCAAGAAATCCATGTCGCTAGAAGACTTCCCAGCATAGCACACACGTTGAAAGTTAGAAAACAAGTAACATCAGAAAAAAGGTGTTTAGGAACAAAGAACATGTCATTGCTTGGCTTTATACCTGAAAACAAATGTAACACAACACAGTTACAACCTAGTAACATTTCACCAATGATTAGTATTACTTCAAGTATATGCAGCAACTTTCCACGAAGAGAAAATTCAACTTAATTACTTGCAATAAGAGCAGGAAAAACTGCTAGAGTTACAAAGAAAATAAAGAACACATTGTACAACTGTGGCCAGCATTGCTTGATAATTGTTCCATATGGGATTCGAGGTTTATGTGCTCTACCACCAATTTCTTGCCTCTGTTGGGTCTTTTTTCCCAGTAGTTCATGATAACGATAATATCTCTGGAAGAAAAAATTCATAAATGATTTCTAGAGTACTCAAGTGTTCAACAAAATATTTATAAACATTTTTTTATTGAAATACGTTTGAAATACTGATTAAAGTTAAATTCCCTTACATTTAGTGGTAAAGCGAAGTAGGTATCAAAGCACACCAACAAAACAAATAAGGCTGTAATAAAATAGTAGATTGCAGCTGTACGAAGATTAGGTGCTGACAATCTTGCAGCCAAATTCAGTATTGATGTAAATGTTCCGCTAATGTTCTGTTGGAAAATACTGAGTGTTACACACAACTTTACAAATTTCTCCCTAAGCACAATATTTAAATGATTGCAGGTTAAATGGTATTTCTCTAGTTTCTTCATTATATCGGCAAATCTTTAGTGATATTGAAAAGTACACATATATACATACTGTTCCAAGTATCACTGCACCAGTGTACTTAAATGGTAATTTTGCTGCCATACCAAACACTGTATTCTGGTAAATTCCATTTGCCACTGCAAAATATAGATTACAGTTTTTTATATTTTAAATATGTAATCAAAAGAATTGTTCACAACCTGTTAGTTACTTACTATTCAATAAAATAACAGTAAGTATAGTGCACCAGAAGAATGTACCACGCCATTCTGTTGAATCAGTCATTGCCAATGCCACTGTGAATATAAACAAGACCACTTCCACCATAATACTCCACACTATTCTTGTGGTTAAGTTCCCTCTAAGTAAACAGAAAAATGAAACATTATTTGAGATTCAACAAAGAAAAATGCGAATATAAAGTAAAAAATTATGAGAATCATAATTCATTAAATTTTACTCATACAATTCCTTTTTAACAATTCTATACAATGAGAAGTAATTCTCAGTATTTCTAACTGCCAATATTGCAGGCACAACAACATCCTCATTCTAGTGGTGCTACAGAATGGCACAAATTTTCTCATATTAGTTAGTTTTCTAATTTCTCAGCTTTTCGGTCTTGCCAGCTGCCATTGATCACTGGTCAAAGTACAATGGGGGGGGGGGAGGATTTTTTTCAAATTTTTGATGTCCTAACGGTAGAACCAAAATATTACTTTAAAATTATTAAAGAAGAGTAAAACCTCATCTTAAATGGCACTTTTCCTTAAAAAAATTTAGAGCCCATTTTAAGGAAATTGCATTTAAGCATTGCTGAAAGTGCAAAACTTGAAGCTCTTTTTCACATCAAATATTTATGTTTTCGTAAATCTTTATTAGAAATCATTTGAAGTACTTCAACTTACAAATGTAATAGTGTTCACTGGTAATGTCCTGGAAAATTGCTGGAAATATGCATATTAATGGCAAGAGAAATATTTTTAAAACAATTACATTTATGTAATTTTTGAAAAAAACAAAAGAATACACAGAAATTAATTTTATGTAATTTTAAACAATGCAATTGGCATTATCCGCGTGAAAAGTTTGAAGAAAAAATTTGGTGCAGTTTTTGAGAAAATGGCATTTGAGCATTTCTGAAAATGCAGAATTCTGAGCTCATTTTCACAGAAATGTCTTGAGTTTCAGAGAACATTTATTTGACATTATTTAAAGCACAAGTACTCATCAATACAATAATGTCAAAAATTGCTGCTAACGTAAATATTAATGACATGAGAACAAGAAAAAAAATGCATTTTTGTAATTTTTGAAAAAAACAAAAAAGTAGCACAATACAGCATTTATGCCATCTTATAGAGTACATTTAACATTACCCTTACCAAACATCTAAAGAAAAAATTTGGAGCAGTTTTCAAGAAAAACCTTCTTTTTGTAATTTTTTAATATTGCACATTTTGCACAAAAAATACTAAAAGTTTCCAAACAATGTACATGATCTTAATGAAAGAACTAATTATGGACAACAAATTTTATTTGAAAGAAAAATCTGTATCTTGAATTTTGTAGTAATAGAAGGCGCCGAAAAAAATTAAAACTTCTATATTTATCAAGAATTCAGGGTTAACAGTGAAAATCACAACTATTCCATCTTTACAGGTGAATTTTACTCTACTTTAACAAGAAATTTAAAGAAAAAATTTCAAGCTACTTCAAGAAAATTTTCAAAATGTCCAGCGGGCTTCATGTAAAGTACCTCCTAAATTAATGAATGTTTTTCAAAATCGCAGAGCTTCGACTGAGATGAGATCGACAGGGGTTTCTTCAATTTGGAAAAAATTGTACACATAGTTTAGGCGCTAGTGTTCTTCATATGGACGGAAAGACGTTTTGCATCAATCGATTCTTTGGTATCATGGACCCACAAAATGGATTCTGTCTGTGTATACGAGAAAGTAATAAGTAATTGACAGTAAAGAGAAAGCGTGAGTGTTGGATAATGAAATATTTTCACTTCATCAAGGTCCTTATTGACATTGTCTTGTCAGTACTTGTAACAAAGCATCACAATCCACTCATGTTTCATGATCTTGATGTTTTGTAAAGAAAGTCTAACTTATAGAACAAAAGCCATGGTATTTTACAGATGGGAAAGGAAAAGTATTATTAGAGGATGTGGGAATAAATTAAAATGAAGATTGCAAATAACTAATATCAATAACGAATTAATAAATTTTTGTTACTGAAATATCTGTAGTTTTTATTTAAGTGTCCAATTATTTGATGAGACACAAACTAACAACCTACAGTTCCATACCATAGCATTCATTTATATGCATTTTAATTTCAAAAATCATTATGAAAAATTCAAAATGAAAAACTTGATAACTTAGCAAAAAGAGACATAAATAATATTAAAACAAAAAGAAATTACACCACCGCAATATGCACTGAATCTCTAGAACAAAGGAAATATTTATTTAAATGATAGCATTGCATTTCCCTCAATCATGCAAAAATATGTTGATTTCTTTCATATCCTAAACAGGCAACACAACTTGCCTGCAGATTTGCATTAGAAAACTTTTCTAGTATGTGTGACCTTCATTTGTACAATTGCACCAGTGTGAGCAGCAATAAATTTGGCACGTAGCACAATCTCATTGATATTGAAAATACACTTTTAAGTAAGTGCTATGACCCTTGACCTTGCAAAGGTTTTGCACAATGGTGCAGCATTGTGACATTCCAAGTTGTTAAACATATTTAGGAACAGCAGAGTATAGTGCGGTAAAATGATAATGGAGCATGTTACCAAGAGAAGTCCCTATCACTTCGTAATGGGAAGGTTTTTTAAAAAAGAGTTAAATCAAAAACTGTGATTTAGAACAGATTCTGATGACTTTTTTACTGCATGGTCTGGGACACCCTAGAGGAGAAAATCCATTTTTTCAGTTTTGTGGACCCATAAAAAGTTTTTCTGTTGAAACATCAATCATCAAGTAAGAGAGAGGGACCTGATGGAGTGCTGCCGATTTTATTAAAAGAATGCAATTACATAATGTCCTATATCCCTTTTAACAAAATCCATATCTGAAGGTACTTTTCCAACCAAATGGAAATCAGCCTACATTACCCCACTTCATAAATCAAGCCATAAAAATGAAATATCAAATTACAGATCTATTTCTATTTTAAGCAAACAAACTTAAAAATGTAATTTCTCCATATATTTCACCCAATCAATGTGGCTTTATCTCTGGAAAGAGCATTGAATTTAACCTGCCTATTTATATTCAAAATATTTTAAATTCTATGGAAAAGAAATTTTCGAGTAGACAGTATTTACACAGACTTCAACAAGGTGTTTGACTCAGTCAATCATTCTTTACTATTAGATAAATTGAAGTCCTTTGGTATTGTTGGTCCATTGCTCAACTGGTTTAGAAATTACTTCACTGGTAGATTGCACTACGTGAAATACAGAAATTTTGTTCATTTGGAATAGAAGTGCACTCAGAGTCCCTCAAGATTTGCACTTGGGCCCTCTCTTGTTTAATAGCAATTTATGGCTTACACTCGTCAATGTTGAATTTTTGTTATTTGCTGATGATTTAAAGCTATATAAATACATTTCCTCTCGTAAAGACATAACTGACTCGCAAAATGCCATTAATGAGTTATATGCTTAGGGTGTAGATAACAACATTATTTTAAACCCAGAAATGTGTAACAATTAATTCCAAATGTTCATTCCATCAATGGCAAAAATCTTTCAAACATACACTCTGTGAGAGACTTTGGGGTAATATTCGATGGTAAAATGAAATTTAATGACCATTTAGATAAAATAATCCATGAATTTACTCAAATGTTAGAATTTGTCAAAAGGACTTGACGTGAATTAAATTCGATTGGAGAACTGAAAACATTACACCTATTGTTCATTAGACCCTTACTACTTTTTGGCTCACCTATTTGGAATCCTTTTTTTGATGTTCATATAAAATGTTTTGAAACAGTGCAACATTAAGTTTTTCAGAATGGCAGCTCATTACCTTGGATTACTTGATCCCTTTTTTGAATCATAGTTAAGAGACAATTTCGTCAATGTTGAGGATCCCATCATTGAAATCGTTGGGAGAATTGAATGACATTAAATTTATAAATAAATTAGTCAATGGCAATAGTACTAGCCCTTCTTTATTGGAAGAAGAGAGATTTAATGTGCCAAATAGAATGAGAAGACAAGTTCCTCTCCTATTTTACACTCAGATATGGTATCGAGCACACAGCGAATAATCCCATAACAAGCAAGTGCAATTTAGAAACGTATATGGAATTGAATTATACAGCATAAATGTAGTGATGTTCAATAAGACAGCAGAGTCTTTGATTTTGATATATGATATAATAATAGGTAACATGATATTAATTTATGATGTACAAGAGTTTTTTTTTTCTCAACCCCAATGAACCAACAGTCACAAATCACACAAGCCTCAGAGCATTATTGTTCCACCCACTATTTTTGGAAAATTGTGTTCACATTTGGACAAACTCCACCCGTATAAAAATGTTGAGGTTTTGATTTTACTGAATGCGATTAAAGCATTCAATCTCTGGTCAAAGGATAACATCATGTTGCTGAATGCAAAGAAACATAAAAAGTAACATTCTCAAGATTTACAAATATTATTGTCCACACCTGTACAATTGATGGTGTTGACTTGGAACAGGATTAAGGATCTCAGAGTGATATTTGATAGTCAACTCAGCTTCATTGATCACATTGATATGATTATTAACAAGGCTTTCCAAGAACTAGGCCATATTAAAAGAACTTGTGAATTTAAAAAATTTCTATGGATGCATCTCGGATGGTAACCCCATTTTGATGTCCTTACAAATTGTGTAGAAACTGATCAACACAATTTTTTAAATTGTTGCTGCAAGTTTTGGCCTATATCTTCCGTTCATTAATCATATTTATAGTCCTTATTTATATTTCTAGTTTCGTATCATTATTGAATATTCGTTCTTTATATTTTCTACATATTTCTAATGATTAAATTTTCTATATAAACTAGTTAATTATAAAACTGATTACCCTTTTTTGTTACAATATATAAAACTCAAGGTTCCTAGCAGGAATACAAGAACAAATTCTGTTTTTGTTACTTATAACTTTAGTTCTACCTACTAACTGAATAATCCATTAAATAAATGTCAAATTATGTTCATAGATTTAATACAGAACTCTTGGAAACTGTTATAATTGATTGAAAGTTGGGTGCATTTTGTTCCGAGTACAGAATAATCTTGTAATCATTTATAATAAGTACTTCTAATTTATTATTTTGCATATGTGTAATTGTTTTATGTTCTTTGAGCTATCATATTTTGTGCTGCCCATTATGTCTGAAACCATTTTTGTAAAATTGTATTTGTATTGGACTTACATCTGTTAATTATTTTTTCTTTTTTTTTTAATTTCCTGCAATATACTTTCTCCATTACATTATCTATACATAGTAGTACAGTGAAATCTGTCTAAACCAAACCCTGTTCAAGCTGGAAACCTGCCTGAACTGGAAAATCTCTCCATCCCATGAAGTTAAATGGCATTTTACACAGCATAAAACAGAACCTCTCCAATGCGAAAACAGAATGGTTTTTCATGACTTACAATGGGGAAAATCATTAAAAAACTGAATTCCTGTGAATTTAATGAAATTGGCAGAGAGACAGGAGATGATCTTAATGAAATGAATGAATCTGCAAGCTTGTTTTAAACTCTCTATCCCTGTGACACAGGATTTAGTTCTAGCAGCTGGATATTGAAGGAAAGAGGCTTAAGCTGTCAACACAGAATGCAACCTTGGGGTTACTTGTCTCTCAAGGCGCAGGCCCTAAGGGAATGACTCTCTGAGTAGGGGAAGATGTACGGGTATGGCTTCCTCCCCGTATGACGTCCTTCTGCCTCGTGTTGAAAATCATAACCCTTCAACCACATACGTGATGCTCAACGCCATGCGAGTGAATAAGAAAGTCATCATACTAGGTTGTGACGCATTATGCATTGAAATTCAGCAATCAGTCCAAATGCAGCCAGTAACGAGTGTATTTTTCAACACAGAAGCTGTCATTGAAGAGTGTTTAATATTAATTGATTAATGATTTCTTTCATAAATACGTTATATGTTAATGTATTTTGATAATTATAATAAAGCCATGTAATTTAGTACTTTCATGGCAGAAACATCAATATAACAAGGGTCATAACATGGAAAACCTTGCATAAAATGGAAACCTCCCTAAAACAGATTTTTTTGTGTGCCGTTCCATTCTGACTTGGACAGATATTACCATATAAAGAATAATTTGATAATGACAATAAAACATTTTCCTCATTCTGAGATCAACCCTCTTGACTCGCAGAATGAATACAGAAAAACATTTTCACAAATTTGTTTCTCACACACAGATAAAACACAGTACACTTACCCAATGTGAACAAACACATTCAGCCAATTGAAAATAACATTTGGAATTTGGGCAGCAAATGTTAAATAGTTCATGAAATTTGATCGAATTTGCTCCATATCATCTGTACCATTATTAATGGGCTTTAATTTAAAATCTACAAAGTACTGGAAGAGAAACAAAATTAAAGATATAAATTTCAATATCATTACATAGAGAGAAAAGCAAAACCACAATTAAATGTAAATAAACAATTCTGAAGAATTAATTACCAACATCACTCTTCTACCATTACCAATTACACCCTACCATTACCAACATCACTTATTCATTATCATAATTATAAAAAGAACATCAGAAAATACACACAAACATTCCATTAATGTATTCACAATCTTACAAACCATGAGAATCAATATATTTACATTTTACAGTTGTATTTAGTTCTTAAATAAATTTATTTTTATTTAGATATAGGAAGTTTCATATCAAGAATTTGCAATACGGATATCTTTCTGAATATAACCTTTAGCACATCTTTAGCCCCTTCAGTAAGATGAATAGATAGGCAAATAGGTTGACAAGTTTGGGAGGAAAACAAAAAGAAAATTCAACACTTGTTAATTGTATCATCGACACCAACTTATCGATTTCAGTCAATATATAGTGGCGTCACTGAATTCTAATAATCAAAATTTATCAAAAGGATGAGTCTTAGTCCTTGCCAAATGCGAAGAAGACGACGGAGCTTTGTTGATGAAGGCGGCGCCGGGTGATCGACCTCGCGCCCTCGCCCGCCCCTTTCGTCCTATTGTGCGTGTCTCCAAAGGGATGTGAGGCGCCCACTGTCTCCCCCCATCCCCTTCTATTTACAAGGGACGTGGACCTGCCCTCACTCACCTCTCGCCCATGCCCGCCCACCCACTGAGCTAGGCGATTACACTGGTCAACACTCATTTTCTTGCCAAACAATTTAAAGCCATTTTAGGGTATGTTTAATGCACAGATTCCAAATGTAGCATTGGTTTTGGTAGATTGGCTCTAGTTTTATAAAGCCAATCGAAAAATATTATTTTATTTTATTGAGTATAGGCTATATGTAAATTGCATAAAACTTTAACTAAATGTAACTAGATATGCCCTTTTATACAAAATTAAACTCTTGAAATAGTTTGTATTAATATAATCAATATGTTTGTATTTACAACCTGCAAAGAATCACAAAACATTGTACGTATCCTTTTATGCCGCAAATCAGGGCAATCACATTGATGGCTTCAGTAGTAGTCTGCCATTGTGTCTATCCCATCTGCCCTGATGTCTAACTTCCATTACCATTATTTATTGACGGAACTGCTTGCTTTGTTCCTCAGACATATTGCAAAGATTTTCAGAAATTTGTCTAGATGGTTAAGGAGATCTTCTTCTTCTTGTTCCTCTAGTTCCGTTCGGAGCAGAGGGCCTCATTAAAGGATCTCCATCTTCCTCTATTTTCTGCAATAGGTATGATTTGCTTCCAAGTCATACCAGTCTCCCGGATCTCTCCTTCCAATGTTCTTCTCCATGATGTTCTCGGTCGACCTTGGCTTCTACTCCCTTGTGGGTTCCAACATAGTGCTTCTCTCTCAATTGAATTTCAGGGATTCCTTAAAGTTATGTCCTATCCAGTTCCACTTTCTGCATTTTATTTGCATTGCAATTAATGTTTCATTGGCTTTCTTCAGCAGTTCTTCATTTGTTATTACTTGTGGCCACCTAATGTTTAGGATTCTTCGTAGACATCAGTTTATGAATACTTGTAATTTATGTGTTATTTTCCCGATTATTTTCCAAGTTTCTGATCCATATAAAAGCACAGATTTTACATCTGAGTTGAAAATGCGTAGTTTTGTTTTTAAGGCAATATTCCTATTTTTCCAGACTTCTCTTAATTGTATAAAACAAACGTTTGCCTTGTAGATTTTTTGTTTAACATCTTCAACTACACCTCCATCATCAGTTATTATACTCCCCAGATATTGAAACTTGTGAACATTTTCTACTTCATCCTGATTAATTTGAAAGGTGTCTTGAACATTTGCATTTATTCTTAAAGATTTCGTTTTACTACAATTAATTAACAGCCCCACTTTCTTTGCTTCCTCACATATATCATTAAGCTTTGATTTCATGTTCATACAATTTTGAGAGAGAAGACATATGTCGTCCACATACTCTAGATCTTCCAGAGTTTCCATCAAACCCCATCTAATACCTCTCTTTTTCCTTTGTTGCTCTTTCCATCACATCATCAAGCACTGCAATAAATAGGAGAGGCGATAGGACGCAGCCATGTTTCACTCCCTGTTTTATCTGATATTCTCCGTCCGTGCATTAGGTAACATCCAAAAACATCATATAGTTGTTTTATATGTTCAATTAATACTTCAGTTATCTTATGTTTCC